>BMAW01110294.1:228674-318915 GCA_019974015.1 Nephila pilipes | reverse complement strand
ATGCATTCACATGATTAATGGTTATTACCGGTACAATGATTCAAGATCGAGATGTTAATAAATCTATCCAGAATGTCACTGTTTTCTATCGTCGACTCTGCCGACACAGGGATACCGAAGAGTACTTATTCAAAGCAGAAGATGAGTAAGCCATGGTGAAATAAGGATTACCAGTCATCCTACCGGAAACAAAAGAAATTGTGGGATATTTTAAGACGATATCTCCCAACTGAGAATTTCATAGAGTAAGGCGTCATAGTCAGTTAAAATCTTGGATCAAATATGTATCTTCCATCACATTGTCGACGACCAGTTAACATTTGTGGAGAAAGGTAAAGCTGCAAACTCCCTGTGTCGGGAATTTTCTATCCCAATTCTGCAAAGAGCAAATGTTGTGCATTCTTCACCTGTCGAAGTGACCAATGTCATTGGCCCATCATTTTCTAGTGTGTCAATCTCCGATTCATATAGTGCTTAATCTTTTGTGACTAAGAATCGTACTGAGCAGATAGCTATCAACTTTAGGTGTCGGCAACCGCTTCTTAATAACTTTGATTTTGACATGTGTGAATTTCGAAAGGCTGTGTCTTTGGCTCACAATAACAGTACAGGCTCTGATGGTATAACTTATGATATGCTTCACCACTTGAGTGAGGATTCACTTGTCAGTCTCTTCTACCTATTCAATTAAATATGGAGGGAGCATGTGTTTCCTAGTCAGAGGTTGGAAGCAATCGTTATTTCTATCCTGAAGCCTGTTAAGGTTCCGAAGAATCATCTCCACTATAGACTTATTGCTCTGACAATTTGCCTTTGTAAGTCCCTTGAACGTATGGTCAAAGCTCCTCTTGTATATCAATTGAGAAAAATTAATGCATTCCTCCCATTCATAGTGGGTTCTGTAACGCAAGATCTACTCAAAATAACATCCTTCTGCTCGAAAGTCAGATTGGTACTGCTTTCGTACAGATGAATCATTTGGTTCCTATTCTCTTTGATATCGAAAAGACCAATGACTACACCTGGTGATCTGGCATACTTCGCAATTTATACGGTTATGGTCTGAGAGAAAATTTGCTTCTTTTTATTCAAATGCTTTTGTCCTTCAGATCTTTTCGTGTATGTGTTGGACATATTTTATCTGATACTTTATTCAATTTGAAGCAGTTTCTTAGGGGGAGCATTTTGAGCCCCATTCCTTTTATTTGTCTACTTTTCCCTATTCTTTCTCATCTTCTTCCATCTTTTCATGGATCATTGTATGTCGGCGAACTGCAATTTTCCTTCGAAGGGTCGTCAATGCGTCTCATTGAGCGACGACTTCAGACCTCAGTCAACAACCTGGTTGCATGGTGTGTAGTGAATAGGCATAGCATCTCCGCTAGCAAGAAAGATTGTATGCAATTTTGTAGGAAACGGGGTCTCCATCCCGATCCTGACGTTTGCATCAGAGATACATCTATTCCCGTCATCCCTGACGTCCGCTTCCTCGGAGTAATATTTTCAATAGCAAAATCACTTTCCTTTCGCATATTTTTTTTTATCTGCGGAAGAAGTGTGAGAAATTCCTGAATATCTAGAAGGTGTTGTCCAATACCTCTTAAAAAGCGTATCGAACTTCTTAACTCCGAGTGTATCTGTCGGCGATTATATATCGGATCGATAACAGATGAGTCATTTACGGTTCGGCCTGCAAAACTACCTTGCGGAAACGTGACCCGATCCACCATAATGCTCTGAGAATCTGAATGTTGTGCGTTTTGAACGTCACCTGTGCATAGTCTCTATGTGCTCTGTAACCAGCTACATTTGGCTTTGCGGCGTTAGAAACAGTCCCTCAATTATTTTTTCATAAATCAAGTTTCATCCTTTACAGACCATGCACATCAGTACTTCTTTACAGAGACTGTCAAAAGCTCGAACTTCATGAATTCGTCCGTTATCGGAGAGAGTGAAAGATATCATCCAGGAACTCAGCCTACATAGTTTAATTGTTCAACAGGGGAAATGTTTCACATTTCCTCTTTGGAATATACCAAGGGTTATTTTTCATAACCCCCTTGCCTCTTACAGCAAATGCAATACATGTCTCATTGTTTTCCAAAGCTTCTTTGCTTTCCATCGTAGTCATCACGTGGATTTTATTCCGATCTGCACGGATGGATCGAAAGGAACTAGATACTTCGGCTGTGGTGTCATTTCGAATGACATCAGACACAGTTACCGACTCGACACTTCTTGCAGTGTCTATACCAGCGAAGCTGTTGCCATTTAATGTGCCGTCAAATTACTTGAGAAATCCAGTTCTCTAAAGTTCGTAATATATACTGACAGCATGGGTGCCCTGGAAACATTGGTGCATCTTGACGAACGCGGTCATCCTATTGTGATCGAGATTTCAGACATGGTTTGTTGTTTGTATAGCAAGGGTTAAATTATTAAATTCTATTGGGTACCTAATCATATAGGTTTCCTAGGTAATGAACAAACGGACTCGGCTGCACGTTTGGCATCGAACTCTTCTGCAGTTTGCAGTCCTGTTAGATGACATAAGATGTTTCATTTTAAATTCTGTTCATCGGATATGGTAAGAATCATGGAATCTTCAGTCCAATAATAAACTACATTCGATGAAACCTATCATTGGAGAATGGCCTGTTGCTCCAATGCAAAGAGCGGATGTCAGATTGACTCGCCTTTGCATTGAACATACTCGACCTATCTGGGAAAACCCCGGGACAATAAGTTATGGTGGAAGAAACCCCGCACCATAACTTATTTCCTTTCTTAAAACACTTTGGCATTTTACACCAAATTTTAAATTTTAACTTTTATCTTTTTTTTATCATCTTATGTGTGTTTCATGTTTTTTTTTTTAAAAAAAAATTCTGATTTATTTTGACAAATGTTTGGTGCAGTATAGCCTACTTTGGCTCTTGCGCTATAAAAAACCACAGTCGCTCACTCACTTGTCTTTTTCGACGTATTATTAATGTAACTGATATCCAAAACTGCATGGAATTTAAAACTTGAATTCTAATTTACATATGCGTGCACAGAACATGTAGCTTCTATCGTTGTACATTACTTATTTTATCAACCATTTTTATAATAAATAATTTTTACTAAAACGTAATGAAGTAAACCATTTTATATAATCTGTTATTCTTTTCAAAATAATTTGTTACGAATTGTAACTTTTACCAAATTCTTTTAATTAATCCTTTTGAAAAAAAAAAGTACTAATGGAGATGATTTTTTTAAAATTTAATCGTCAAAGGATATTATATTTGGTTCGAAATTAATTTAAGAATTATTTAATTTTATACGAGCACCACACACACACACACACACACAATACTTCTATAAGAGCTATACAGTATACGCGAATTTGATATTCGTTGAAATGGAATTGTTCTGTAATTAAAAAGGTTTCAATTTTCTTAATACACCTTTAATTAAGAATATCTACGAAATAATGTTGTACTCATTTAGATTATAATCATAATATTTTTTAAAAATTTATTTATAAGACTTTAGATGCATAGATATAAACCTGATTTGTATCTTTGAATATATACCGTTGTACAAAAAAAATTTAAATATATTTTATATTTTATCTCAATTAAGTAAAATTCAATTTTTTTATGTAATTATTTAGTTTAAAACCGCGTATTGAATGATATTTATTTTAAAAAGTATGAGTTAATTTTGGCAACAAAACGCGATAATATGCGAAAAAGAGTAATAATTTCTCAATTTTCAAGTTGAATTTAGTACATCAATTCCATCGAAACTGTTTCAAGAGGTAATTTTGGAATGAGTGAGTGAGTGACCATCGAGTTTAACTGCGCAAGAACCAAAGCAGGCAATGATGCGCCAAACACATGCATACGCACATTTGTTAAAATGATTAAAAATATTAATTTTTACAAAATATGAAAAAAATTCTTGGGAATAAAAATGTGACAGGTTAAAACTTCAAATATGGCGTAAAAAGCCAATTTTAAAAAAAATAAGTTACGGTTTTTGCTTTTCCTCAAACAAGTCAGACATTTTTAAAGTTGATAAATGAAACAATGGACATCGAGTAGGATGAAGCACTGGACATTGGACAAAAAATATGATGAACAGTGTATGAGACATGATATGAAAAAACTGGGGTGGTAATTTTGGAATATATGATGGATCAGATATAATTTTTTATGTATAATAAACCTACAAATTTAACATAAATACATGATCTTATAAGTTTAGGTTGGTACTTATAAAATTTTTATTATTCTCTCAAAGTATTTTGTTGAAATCAATGATTTAGAGACACAATTTAATATGACATTATTTTCATGTATAATTATCTTAAAAATAATTTTTTTTCTGACTATATTAGTGAAAGAGTTAAATATTGTAGAATATATTTGATTTTGTGTAAAGTATATTATGAAACGTTTCTATAAAATCAACGGTCATTGTGTGTGTGAAAGAAAAAAAAAAGTGATGACTATCTTTCAGAAATTAAAAAAAATAAAATTCCAACTTCTGGTGTAACAGGCCTTAGATATTTTCTTTCAGTCACCAAAGGTCGAACTACTGAATTTTCCATTTCTAGTACTTTTTCTGCTGTGCATTGTCTCTCGGTTTTTTTCAATTTCGTAACTAAATGCTCTATCCCATACTTTAGGCACGTCATTGAGTGACGCTATTGAAGGTTTTTCGGTGTAACAGATTATGAAATTTTCACGCTCTGATCACATTTACTCCTAATAAGAACGAGACTTGTGATAAACCATATAAAAAACCTAATAAACGATATAGTGGTAGGGATTGTTTTGGTTTGGTTCTATTAACGTCGCACTAGAAACAACACGAGGACTATTGGCGACGGACCTCGTAATTTTGATTCACGGTCAAGTGATGAGGACGACACTTGAGCTGGCACCCCTCTCCTAACACAGACACCACCCCAATGGGAGGACTTTGGGCCCCGACAGATTTAACGTGCATCAGCCTCGGCTACACGGCGGGTCTTTGGCGGCCAGGGATCGAGCCCGCGACCGAACGAAAACTGCTGGTCACGAATCCGAAGCCATGACCACTAGGCTACCGCGGCCCATAAGAGTAGGTGTTATAGGAATGCTTCGTTGAACTTCATACCCCCGATCAGAAAGTATTATTAGAGAAAAGGAACTTAATTTATTTCCATGAAGTAGACACTACACAAAACTAAAATTGCAACAATAAAGAACAGAATAATTATATAATATGGGTTTATTAAGGTCACATTTAGAAGCAGCACGTTGATTATAGGCTACGGAGCTCGTAATTCGAAATTCTAGTCAAGTGAACAATTATGAACTGACATTCCAATATTTAACACATTCAAACCTCTGTAATGTGAGGTCAGCGCCACGACAGATTAAAAGTGCATCAACCTCACTGAACGGTGGGTTTTAACCAAATCAGGATTGGAACTCATGACTCAATGAAAATAACGCCTTGACCGTTCTGTTACCCTTACTAGTAACTAATAAGGAAAAAATTATTTTCATTATAATTCATAATTGGTTTGTTGAACAAACTCATTAACATACCTACCAAAGCAATATATAGTTACCCATAAAATATAAATTAGATGACTTAAAATGAGCAATGCATCATTTCTAAAGCTCTTGAACACATCTTGAATATTCTCGCTTGCTATCGCATGACATGCACCATTATACCTATGAAAATTAGCTGAAGAGCAAGATGCATTCATGTACAATTCAAGTACCGATTTCTTACATCAAAGAATTTTACAAAAGCCACATGTACAGAGTATATTTGCACAAACAAAAAGGCATTTGTACAATCGTTCATTTAGAAACGGTAGTGACAAATGCAATATCCTAAAAAATAGTTAATCATGAAAATACAATTAGGTAACAAACCTTTCTACATGTTATAAAAATTTTTTCCTCAGGAATAATAGTGCCAATATGCTATTATCACTTTTTTGGGTATCGTTTTGTTTGCAATTGTTCAAATCGAGGATTCAATTAAAACAGATCATAAATTGAAAGAAAATAGTTTAAATATGTACTAAATGTTATATAGTATCATGTTTAGACCCATATCTATATTTAGCTTATCACAAATCTTATTTCTTATCTATTCCTTTTCTAAAATCAAAATAATTTAAAATGTTTTGCACATAGCCTGAGAATATAAGCAACTGGTCATATAAATATAAACAAAATAATATGAAATATATATTATATTATCTATTTATGTTTCAGTTTATTTTGAGTAACATCGCATTAGGAGCAACACGAGGGCTATTGGCGATGGACCTTGTAATTTTGAACTTCGATCTGAGCTGGCAACCCCTTCTTCTTACTTCTACATTACGCCAACGGAAGGACTTTGGGCCCCTACACATTTAACGCGCATTAGCTCCCCCTCAAGGAGGGTCTTTAGTAGCATCAAGGCGGGATCCCACGACTCGACGAAACTGCTGACTGAGAGTCCGCCACCAATACCACTAGGCTACCGCTGACACATTATAATCTCTAAATCCTTTTATAAATTTATATGTATAAATAATAGTCATTGTAACCTATACATAAAATGTATAACACATGACATTTATGAGGAATAATTGATGAAAAAGAAATACAAAAAACAAAACAAAAAACAAAAAAAACGAATGAAAATTTTAGTTTAAAGTTATATAAATGTTGGAATTTAAGAATAATTCAACTGTTATATATATATACTATGGGTTGTTAACTTAGATAATGAAGCCATGTTTTAATGAAAATATGTCATGATTGCATAAATTGATTTCCTTTTCCATTAATCGTATGAAATAAAATCACCAAAGCCAAAGAGTACATTTGACGATTTTTCTTCAAAGTCCATAATTGTAGATTTAATGATACTTATCAGTACTGGTAAAATGAATAGTACGCCGGAAATTTAAATCATTTCTTATATCAAATGATTTAAAATATGAATTTGAAAACATTGAGAAAAATTTAAAAAAAAAATTAGTTTATAACAGATGCTTATCCTGCTTTTGAAAGAACTATACAGCGCACAATGATTACCAAAAACATACGGATAGGAAAACAATCATGAATTATGTTTAAATATTAATAAAAATTAAGTATTTCATAAAACCTAGTTTTTATAATAATTACAAAATAAGCCTAATATTATAATTGCATCAGTGAAAGGGATAATTAAATTATGAGACTATTAAATACATTTTATTTACTCGTATGATTCACAGAACAAGAATTAAAAACTAGATATCTCATATAATCAAAATGCTTCTTCAATTTTTTTGTTTAGTTTTTATTAACGTCGCTCCAGAAGCAACTCGAGGGCTATTAGTGACGGACCTCGTAATTTTGAACCTCGGTCAAGTGACGAGGACGGTTCCTTCACCAAATCGATGCATATATTGGAGTACTTTGAAATATACGAATAGAAAGTTCATACACAGTATCCTTTACTGTATTTATGATGTTTTCAATGTTATGTTCAATGAACCATGATGCTATAACAGCTATCCTGGAGCAACTATTCAATAATTCATATTTTTCTAGCTTTCGACGATGAAGTTGAGTTTCTGGCAAAACAGCATTTGCACAAACCTTGAAGCTCCCTTCGGTGAAAATCCAAATTTTGGAGAATTTTCAACAACACTTCACCATTTATTTAGGTGATAGTCAATAATATTGGCCAAAGTATTTTCTTCATTCTGCAAGAAACGTTCATAACTTTCATCATCCTCAAAATTATTATTCCATTTAAGATCATACAATTCTGAAATTAATCGTGAAATATTTTCTGCTAGAATAATAGCTTTTCTCGTGGATAATTTTACTGTTACTTTTAATATTTTCTCTTCTTAACGGCATTGAAAAACCTTCGGAATAATGTAGATCTCAAGATTAAAAATATAAGTAAGATGAAATTGACCGAAAACATAGAGAATAAGATTTCCCCTTTAATTATTATATTCTTAACAAGAGCTATCTAATATTTTTCATTTAATGTTTTCTAAGCTACCTTTTCTCCCCATTCCGCTTGCCACAGCCAATACGTTTCGTAATTTTGAGCGATAACCGGGTGAGAAGGTCAACACCTGAGCTGGCACCCTACTCTGTGCATTTACTTTCCGTCAACTTACGGAATTTGAACCCCGAATAATTTAATATTTATAAGCGTATTTATGCGACAGGTCTCGTGCAAATAAGTATCTAACACTTGGTTCAATTAAAACATCGTAATTGAATCACTCGTCTTGAAGGGATAAAACTGTTAAAGTAGTAAAATACCAGCTCAAATGGTGTCCCTGTCCCCGGTACATGACTCAAAATTAAAAGGTCCATCATGACTACATCATTACATCAATTCGGTGTTAATTAAAAAACTACCCGTGATTCTGAGAGCTAAAGTCATTCGACGTTATTTAAAATTTATTAACAATAAAATACAAAGTTTTTGTATGTTAAAGGTTCCACTGTCGCGAGATTATGTCCAAGTTGCCGAGTCAACGATTTGGATCCTGATTTCACTAAAACTTCATCATGTAGCGTGAGTGATTCACGTTAAATCCATTGGGTCTCAGTCTTCACATTGGTAGGTAGTGGAAGTGGTGGTTCAGATATTGTATTCTTCACTTAACCGTAGTTTAAATTTATGAGGCCCATCGCCTATAGGTTTCGAGCAGTTCCTAAGAGTGTGTGATGTTAATAAGAAATCTATCAGTTTATATGTTTGAAAGTAAAATAAAACTCCTCCAACCAAATATTTAGAACCAGTAAATAAAGAATGAACTAGAAATTCTTCATCATCATTACAGGAAAGGTGAATACGATTTCACTCGTGTTTGGTGGTATTTAAAACTTTCTATCGAGTATTTTGAACTTATGCAGTGGAGTAATACTTTGCACGATGTCTTTAACATCCGATTCCCGTTTAAATTTCCAGTTCCATCATAAATTTGCTATAGATCTGTTGAATTCTGTTTTTGAATATTATGGAATTGATTTTAAAATATCCAGTTTACATTTGAATTTTATGAATCTGATATCAGCTTTTAGAGAACATCATAAACATGATATATTAAGCTTATTACAAAACACTGGTATGAAATTGTTTTGCAAAGAAGTGGAAGAAACCCTAGATGAAAGACTAATTGAGAACTTTGAACATTATTTTGAAGAGTTGTGTCAGTTATACCACGTACCTGATGAATCTCCATTTCCATTTTATGCGCATATTGCAAGTGCTGCTGCTATCGCTTTCAACAATGGATATTTAGAAGCTCCAGATCTGGCTATAAAAATAATTTTTCAAGAAAGTGTGAAAAGTGAAAATAACACATGCAGTAAGCTATATCGTGCAAATGATTTTTCAAAGTCGAAAAACGTTAAAGGAGTTTGAAAAATATTGGACTGGATTTTTTTTCAAGGGCATGATCAATTGCTCCAAGTCTTTCAAATACTGGGACTACTGCAAGAAGATTTGGATCTGTTTTCAGACAATTGAGTACGTATAACTGTTGCGATTTAAAAGCAAATGTAGTTGCAAAGTAAATTTCATTAACTGTATAAAGAAATTAATGCTAGATTATTTACACTGAATTTAGACTCATTCTGCGAATCATTAGTTTTCTCGATAATGAACTGTCATCACATCCTTCAATTTGGGAATCATTATTTGGCAAACTTAACGCAGATTCACTTAATCTTATTGTTTTAAATGTGTTGTATTTTCGATCGAATAAAGTGCTCATTTTAGTTGTATGTAGTCTTCTCTAATTTTACAATGAAAGTAAATATATATCTACTGAATGAAGGGTGGAAAATGAACGTCTTAATGTTTTTGATCAAATGCGTCTCGTTTCTTAATGTTTTTTTCACTCATCCTGCTCCTTCGGGGCGAAACATTCATTAGGTTAGTACGGATATCTTGACCCAAAGGCATCTTGATTATCTCTTTTATAGGATATACTACTTATTGGTAAACACGGAGGAGGCACCCTTTGGATACCTATGCTATATTTTATTTTCGGTCTTAATTCTTGTCAACCATTTCTTAACTTTTTTCCGAACGTCCAGTTCACTGATGTATATTTCTAGACTTGCAAAGACTGGCATTTTGTAACATAAGTCTCAAAGTTAGTCTTCATATAAATTAGAAGTTTATAATATGCGTACGTTATGAGGTATTCTATTCGTGTTTATTAGGAAATCAGGAAGACTGTATGTCGCATGTCAATTACTAAATATACTCTGCTCGAAATATTCCTGTTTGAAAAGTATAGCAGTGTAAAATGTAACGCCATCAAATTCTCGCGTAAAATTTTAAAGTTTTGAATTTTAAGTTAGTTTTTCATCACTTTCAACCAGTAACGTAAGAATGCAACAAATTTCTCAATAGTTACAGCTTAGCGTTTAAAGCACGCAACAGTTCAAGTTCATTAAAAATGTTTTATAACTCTGACATTTAATGCAATATTGCTTTCCGAATAGCTTAAAGTCAATCTGATTCTATACAAAATATTCTTATTTTTTATTTAAATGTGGGCATCAGGACTCCGAGGCCGGGTAGCCTAGTGGTCATGGCTTCGGATTCAAGGCCGGCGGTTTTCGTTCAGTCTAGGGTTTAATCCTTGGTTTTGATCCGCTAAAGAACCGCTATGTAACCGGAGCTGATGCACGTTAAATCTGCCGGGGCCCAAAGTCATCCCAGTGGCGTGGTGTGGAAGTTAGGAGAGGGGGTGCCAGCTCAGGTGTTGTCCTCGTCAATTCACCGAGACTTAGAATTTCGAGGTCCATCGCCAATAGCCCTAGTGTTGCTTCTAATGTGACGTTAATAAATAAAAAAAAACTAAGCCGAGGAACGGGAGCACTTTTTTATTTCCCATGCTATTTACGACCCGTGTGGTGACCGGGAATGACAGAATAGTCCCACTGTAGCTCATGCATGTCGTAAGAGGCTACTAAAATGGTTACCCAGCACCTGGGGGTATAGCCAGGCACCCTGCCCCTGGGATTATATCAGGGGACCTCAGGGTCTTGCCTTCTTCAGCTAAGTATGGACATCATGACCCCGAGGCACCCTAGAGATCTTTTTCTTTCCTATTGGGTTTACTGTCTTTAGGAAACACGGGTGACACGCCCCCGGTATACCCTAGGAATTCTTCTCTATTTTTGAACCTCCTTCTTGTCAACCAATTTTGTCTTTTCTTCCATTTTTTCACGTCTAAACCACAGTTAAATCATTTGTGGCGCAACATAGCCATATCTGGCTCTTGCGCCAATAAATTTTACCATCTCATTTGACACTTTTTGTCGACTAATCTATTTTCATAGTTTTAACGTCTAGATCACATAGTTACCTTGTTTGGCGCAGTATGGCCACTTCTGGCTCTTGCACAAATAAACTTCACAATCACTAACTCACCCATGCTATTTACTATCTTTCGTAAGCACGGATGCCGCCCACCCCCGGGTGTTTACCATAGTAATCTTCCTCTGTAATTCAAACTTTTGTGAACCAATTGTATTATTTTCAGTTTGTTTGAAATGTCAAATCAGTTTTACTTTGTTGGGCACTGCACAGCATCATTTTTCTTATGCGCCATTAAACTCCAACATATCTCGCTCAATTTAAGCAATGACTTCAGTATGGGTGAATCAGCGATACGTAATTCTAATCTGTAAATTTCTCCTCTCTAGAAATATTGGACGTTTTCAAAATATTTATGTAATATTAAAAGGAAACTAAATCTAGAATACACTATTAGTTTTTCTAACTTGCTAAGGTTTCAGTTTCACTTTCGGAATATTTCTGTATAACACTTGAGACAATTTAATAAATATTTTTCACAAATTCTATACTTGATGCATGCAATTATATATACCTCAGTAGTTGTAAACGTTGTATTTTCAAATACAATGGTAGAATAGTTTCATACATTTTCTCGCTCGTGGGCTTAATTTCTTCATTTAAATATGGGAATCGCAAACCCGAGGAGCCCTATTCATCTTTGCTTTTCCATAGGATTTACTGTCTTTGATACCCGGTTGTGACCGGGAATGAACGAATTATCCCATTGCAGCTCAAGCAGTTAAATAGCGACTAAAACTTATGCCTATTATTTGGAGGTATAAACGGGTACTCTGCTTATGTACATTATATTAGAGGATGTCCTCCAGATTGGGAGGGGGTTCAGAAGTATGTGTATTAAACCCCAGAGGTATTCTAGTCATATTTTTCTTTCCCATTGTGTTTCTTTTGGTAAAACGGATATCATGACGCCGAGGCACCCAAATTTTTCTTTTCTTTCCCATGGTGTTTATTATCTTTAGTAAAATCGGGTGACGCACCCCCTGGATATCCTAACAATACTTCTGTTTTCGAAAGGTCGGGGTAGCCCAGTGGTCATGCCTTTGGATTCGTGGCCAACGGTTTTCGTTCAGTCGCGGGTTCGATCCTTGGCCGCTAAAAACCCACCGTGTAGCCGTTGCTGATGCATGTCAAAACTGTCGGGGCCCAAAGTCCTCCCATTGGCATAGTGTGGAAGTTAGGAGAGTGGGTGTCAGATCTGGTGTCGACCTCGTCACTTGACCATGGTTCAAAATTACGAGGTCCATCGCCAATATATTTTATAAATTTTCATATTTGATAAATTTTAAAAATTCACTATCTTAAACATTTTTAAGTTATAAAATGTCTCATTATCTCATGAGTATTTTCTAATACTCGCTGCCCAAAGTGTATTTGAATGCGTAAACATAACTGTAGCAATTTTGAAATAATAACGGTGTAGTGGTCTTGGTTCTGGTCTCTCGAAAGGCAGTTTTCATCAAATAGGGGGAGGGGGGAGTCTTGATGCTACTGAAACCTCATTGTGTATTCGATGCTGATGTACCTTAAATCGGTCGAAGCATACCTCAAGACCTCCCACTGAAGTCGTGGGAAAGTTTGGAAAGGAGGGCCAGCAAAGTTGTCGCTCTCTTCCTTAGATCGAGGTTCAAAATTAGGAGGAACGTCGACAACAGACCTTAGGTTGTTTCTTGTACGACATTAATAAAAACCAATCAGAAACCCATTGCAATGAAATCTATCACTATGTACCTCAAGGTCACATTTCCCGTACTTGCCTAAAATGGCTTATCCAAAAATGAATTGGTTCTTTTTGAGAAAATTCTCAAATTTTTAATGCTATATTCCTTATTTATTTTTTGAACAGCGGTTAGAATCAGAAGATAAAGTTCATAAACGAAACCGTAATATGTTACTTATAATATTGTTTTATTTCACACATTCCAATAATCCGAAATTTTCTCAAAATAAAAATGACAGTACGAAAAAGAGGGATGAAGGTCATTGTCATATCTCAGTTTCGCGTGGAGTCCGTACTCGGGTCAAGAATTTGAGTCTCCTATGGTGTTGGAGCTTGAAGAGTGAGAAACAGCATTTTACTCCTTTCAACATCTGAAAAAATCTCAAAATCTTGCGATATATTTCTATTCGTTAATTATAACGCTCTGTAGCGATGAAAAGTAACCAAATAAAAATTTAGAGGATCAGAGGATTTTTTCAGGATTGTTGCTACGTAAATGAACAATTTATTTACTTCAGTTATATTTTGCTTGGGTTAGAACATCAGGTGTCTTTTTATTAGGATAAAAAAAAGTTTTTTTTTTAAATAAATTAATTTTAAATTTTAAAAGAGCCTGAGTGAGTAAGTTATGATGTTTAATGACTCCAGAGCAATGTAGTGGAAAACAAGGTGTAGCTGTGATCTAGACGTTGAAAAAATGGATAAAAAGATAGAGATTGTTTGAGATCGTTTGAAATACAGGATCGTTAGAATATCCCATGCGTGTTGGGGAGAGTCTTTCTTGCTTACCAAACACAGTAAATCCTAAAAGAAACACAAAAAGTCCATTAGGATGCCTCGGGTGAGTGATGACCGTACTTACCTGCAAAAATGCCCTTGATTGCGACGACATAATAAATAATAAAATTTAGTTTCTACGCATATGTAAAAGAATTTCATCGTTATTGTCTAATTAAATGCTTTCACAACATCCTAATTATTCCGCACTAGTTCTGGTGACAAGAACATCAGTATGGATTAAATCGTTACCATTTACGAATTCATGACAATACTTCTAGTCTACAGCAGCTGCTAAACGTAGGGGACGAAAGGTGTCCTGATTGTGGAAAAAAACATCTAAAAGTTATCCTTGATCAAAACTCCAGTAATTACCAAACACAGAATATTTCATGGAGGAAAATTAAAGAGTTAATGAAAGTTGAGATTTATATCGCAAGAGTTCAATTTGACTGTGCTTCAAACAATATGTAACTACGATCTGGAGACAATGGATAGCAAGAAAAAATATAAAATTCGATGGAAAAGAAAAGTTGAAAATATAGATAAGTATTTCTAAGGTCTCCAGGAATCTCCCATCATCAATGCATACCAAAGGCTAATTTCCATGGGGAGCGAAAAATCATTAATGGAACTCAAGAATCATGATTCACGTGTTTACCTGAAAAACTAAAGTCCTTGAGGAGTGAGGGAGTCTGTGGGAACACTTTCTAATTGTGCCAAAGCCAAGTTGGCACTGGTGTGCCAAACATCATAAAGCTATGATATACCCGTGCAAAAAAAAAAAAAGAAAAATTGCGTGACAAAGAGAGTCGAATACAGAGAAGGATCTCTGGGTTATCGCGGGGACGCTTCAACCTTGATTATATTATACAGTAAGCCCCATGGGGGGAACTATCGTTAAAGTGCCTAGAGGTTATGATTCATTTACTTATTTTAAGAAGGCATGCCCTGGGGTAGAAGAGAATTGAAGTTCAATCGGTAAATTTCGAACATACCAAACCAGTGGTATATAAGGGTTATTTATGTTAAGACTCGTAATTGTTAACTATTTTCAGATGATGGTATTTGTTTCTAAATGACCTAATATCACCTAAGTGATACAGAATATCTCTTTAAATGACTATACTGTTCTTGATTTCGGAAATACCAAGTGAGTGACTGAAAATGAAGTTTTATGACCGAAGAGCCAGATGTGGATTTGCCGTGCCAAACAAGATATAGGTTTGATGTAGGCATGCATATACAAAAAAAATAAAAAAAAAAAAAATCAAAATTTTTTGACGAGAAGGAGGGTAGAAAATAGAGAAACATCCCTAGAGTATCTTGGGGGCGCATCGCCGATGTTTACCGTTTACCCAATACGGTAATCCCTAACAGAAGTGAATGAGTGAATGAAAAGTATATTGGCGCAAGAGCCTGATAAGGCAATGCTGCGCCAAACAAGATTAAACTGTGGTCTAGACGGAAAAATGAAAAGACGAAAGTGTTTGACAAGATGGAGGATCGAAAATAGAAGAGGATCGCTAGGGTATCCTGGGAGTGCGTCACCCGTGTTTACGAAAGACAGTAAATCTCATGGGATAGAAAAAGATCACTAAGGTGCCTCGGGGTTATGATGCCCTTACTTACATGAAGAAGGCAAGTCCTTGAGGTCCCCTGATATAATCCCCAGGGGCAGGGTACTCATTTTATTCGTCTCTTACGACATGCATGAACTACAGTGGGACTATGCTGTCATTCCCTGTCACCACTAATGTCAATCTCTATCAGAAAGAAAAAGATCTATAGGTATCTCGCGGGCATGATGCGAAACCTACCTAAGGAAAACAAGCCCATTAGATTCCTTGATAGAATTCTTAGAAGCAGGGGGGCCAGCTATACTCCCAGACATTAGATTCCCATTTTAACCGCTTTTTACGACATCCTGGAGCTGCAGTTAGTAAAATTTTGTTTTTATTAACGTTGCACTAGAAGTAATACGGGCGATATTGGGTAGCGAATATAAAGTTTAATCTCGCAAGAGTCACATACGACTATGCTGTTTCAAAAAGATTTAACTGTTTTTTTTTATTAACGTCGCACTAGAAGCAACACGAGGGCTATTGGCGACGGACCTCGTAATTTTGAACCACGGTCAAGTGAAGAGGACGACACCTGAGCTTGCACCCCCCTCTCCTAACATCCACACCACACCAACAGGAGGACTTTGGGCCCCCAACAGATTTAACGTGCATCAGCCCCGGCTACAATGAGGGTCTCTAGTAGCCAAGGCTCTAACCCACGACTCAACGGAAAATCGCCGGTCATGAGTCTGAAACCATGACCGCGGAGCTACAGTGGGATAAATCTTCCGCATATGGCAGATACTCGGGTGTCGAAAATACTAAACTTTCACAGCAATGCATTTTAGTCTAAAATGAAGTTATGATCCTTTATGTCACTAAAATTATTAGTAAATCTTGACTCTAACCTATCAAATCAATCGAAATTCACCATCACAATAAATTATTTCAGCTTAATTAAATTCTACTGTGACCATGTATATTCAGATTTCTCATTAATATACTCTGGAGTTACATTGATTTTAACAAATTTTTTAAGTATATTATTACATTTTTCCTATTTTTGAAAATAGTACAGAATTGTAAAAAATTTATTGAATAATTAATTGAATTATATTTAAATGATTGAATATATAATTAAAAGGTATTCAATTAAATATATAAAAAATGTTATGAATTTAATACAATGTTCTTAATTTTCTTAT
Source organism: Nephila pilipes (assembly GCA_019974015.1). Classification (NCBI taxonomy): domain Eukaryota; kingdom Metazoa; phylum Arthropoda; class Arachnida; order Araneae; family Nephilidae; genus Nephila; species Nephila pilipes. Next base: position 302,236 of record BMAW01110294.1, on the reverse strand, counting down.
TTTTGACAAAAAAAAATGTTTTAGCAGTTTACTTTTGGAATCTTAATTAAAAAAAAAACATCATACATGATTATTTTCTTAATTCTTCAGTATGAACTAAGCATTCATTTTCTACATTAATTTTAGGGTATATTGCTGAATTTTGAATGCATAGATATAAAATAGTTGGATGGTTTTGCTTACGATTAAATAAAATCTATTGAGAAAATGCGATTTAAAATAAGGATAGTTTTACTGAAATAATTTAAACTTACTATAAATTCGTAATATTAACTTTTATATTACAGGATAAATATTTAATTAGCCATGAAGCAAAAATAAATTTTAGGTTTCAGAATTTTTGTAGAAAAAGTTTCGTTCCATAGTTTGTGTAAAAAAACTTACTATACATTTGAAAAATTTTAATTGTTACATGATTTCCGAATTTGCTAAAAAAAAAAAAATATAAGAAACATAAAAGGCAAAAAAAATTAATTACTCATTTATTGAACAATAAACAAGAGTGATTTAATAATAACATTAGCACACACACATTAAATATCAATAAAGATTAAATGTCAATTCAAAAACAAAAACGCCATTGATGAGAAAGAAATATTAACATCGGATATATAAAATTTAATCATTTGCTTTAAAACGGAATTCTAATTTTAAATTTGAATTCTTTTTAAAACTTCAGTAAAAATATTGAAAAAATTTAACTTGGTAATTTGAAATCTGAATTATTGATCATCTTAAGATTTCAAATATAAATAGTGCAAACTTTTTGCAAATAAAATAGTTCTTGTCTACCCGATTTGTGTAAGAGATGGCACAATTCAGAGCGATTCTTATATAAAATATCCAAAACAATAATGCATAAGTGAATCATAGTGCTAAATAAACCATCATACAAGATAGAATATACTTGAAAAGTTTGTATTGGACGAATTCAATTTAATTAAAAAGTCAATCGTTATCATAAGAGAATATTAATAGATATGATCCTGGAATATTTTTCGATAGTTTTCACTACATATATGTACAAGATAATTCTATTTATTAAGATGTCAATTTAATGCTATATATTTAGATATTCATTATTTTCGAAAGAAATTTTTCTCTTCTCGTTTAAACAATTTTAAATACCATGTGAAATCCAGTTAAAAAAATATGACGTATACTTTTCAAGAAATAAAACAAGTATTCAAAAAAAAAAAAATTGACACAAGTATTGCAGTCTCTGTAATATGATACATTCATCGCTCATTTAGGACTCGTCTTCATCATTAAAAAAATCCAAAATTATTTTGCAATTCCGGAAAATCGTCAAAACATTAAAATATACTTTGATTTCCTAAGTCATTCAACTCAAGAAGTAGAAACCGAATTACTTGATAGGTCTAAGAATGATCTCCAGTACCAAGGTGGATTGTAGATGTAGAAATACAAACCTCGCATGATTTTCCAATAAAGACATTCGTATCCGCGTATAGATGTGAAGACTAATAGTACAGAGAATCCAATACAGACCATCATTAACCTCTTTTCTGTGTACGGTCCATAACCGTAATGTTTCAAAAGCATTGTTCCAATTATTGCAATTCTGTACCGAATCGATATATGTTCTAAATTTTCCAATAACTCCCAAATTTGTTCACCAAATACCATTAGTAATTTTGCAACCTTCTGAGCATGTTTTTCTGTGAATGATTCCGGTGGATTGTATCGTACATGCCAAGGGGAAACCCACGCGATTTTGTAGCAACTTAAAACGAAACTCACAACATCGCTTCCTAGATCGATTCGTTTTTCATATAATACATCCTCAGATGACATTTTTCCAATACTGTTTCGAATGTAAACTGCTTTCGATGTAGGGCAGGTAAAAAGGAAACAGGGTGTTTAAACACTCACTTGCAGAAGATTCTTCAGATATGATAAAAATTATTTTAAGGTATATAGTTGATAAAACGTGCTTTATCAGCATTAATATGTGGAATGAGGATACCCTTCTCGTCACTAAAAGCAGCAGGATTAATAAATCTGTAATGTTTTAGTTGCTTAGTTAATGTTAATTTTTTCTTCCAATTTCCAGTTTATTGCAAACCGTTTTCAGAATGTTAACCACGAGTGAAATAAAAAAAAAAAAAAATTATGAGCCATTAAAAACCCCAGGGTGAAAAATATTTTTCTTACACACAATATCGCCAATTATAAGACCTTTAATATCTTCGAGATCCAATAATATTTTTCATATTGCGGCCTACAAATTGCTTGCAATCTTGGTGTTAGATAACTAGAAGATTTGAGACCGTAATTCTCTAATTGCTGTATCTGGAGGGAGAATTTTTAATGGCCCTTTGAAACATTTTGATTTTTATTTGCTTTTGTTTATAATTCAGGTTGATCTAACCGAAAAGAATGAATTATTTTGTTTTGTACTTACGAAGAACTTAATTCAGAACTTGCATTTTTAGAATTAAATAATCATGGTCCATGAGCTAAATTTGTCTTGACACAAAGTCCAAATATTTCTGTGGAGCAAATGTAAAGTTGGGTTCCCTCTCACGTATTGATTGCATTTTATTACCTTGTTTAAAAATAATGCATATTGGAATTAAGAGGAGAACCTTTGAATGTAACGGAACCATCAATCAAAAGAAATAAAGGAACAATCTTTAATTATAAATTAAAATTAAAAGATTAACTCTATGTAAAGTTACAAGAAAAGCCATGTAGGGGGGCTGATGTACGTTAAATTTGTCAATGTCCCATATTCTTCGTTTGGAATAATGTGATGGTTTGGAGAGAGAAGGGCCACCTTAATTGTCGTCCTCGTCATTTGAACAAGGTTCAAAGTTAGATCGTTTGTCACCTATGAGTTGATTTTCAGTGAGAAGTTAATGATCAATCACGCAAAAGGTGCCTAATTTTACGAATGATATAATTTAAATTATTTAGGTTTGAAACATTGTAAATAAACTTTGCCCTTACTTTTTTGAAAGTAACATCTTCGAAGAATTCTAATTAATTTATAATCTGAATAAATTGAATTAATAGTGTAAAGAGCAGATAATTAATTATTGTCCAATATTATATATATATATATATATACAAAGAGAGAGAGAGAGAGAGAGAGAGTTCTACCATAAGAGATATTTTCTCTTTTGGAATAAAAATTTCTTAACAATTATATATATATTTAACTATTGATGCCTGCCACAGAGCTTCAACACAATTCGATTGTGTCAGAGAGAACTTTAACAAATATAATAACACCGAATATTATAGTTAATAGGGCATCCTAATTTTGAGGATATCATAGGCCTTACAAAGGTAAATCGAAGAATAGCGAAAAATTACAGAATGCAGATATAAAGTGCATTACATTTCCTTGCTTTAATTTTTAAAATGAGTCATGATTTTCTTAATGGTTCATAATATTTTATAAATGCAGTCTTTAACCCGCGAGAACGCGCGTTGGTTCAAACAGGCCCACGCGCGTATATAATTGAATGTGGTACATTCCCCCTTTGATGAAAATGGATGAGTCTCTCAGTAGCTGCAAGCAAAGTTACCCTCTTTCGATTCTGTTGAAGATCAAATTCCTCGAAGCTGCTTTTAGATTAAAAATTGGTTTTGGGGGCCTATTAGACCCAATGCGCGTTCTCGCAGTTAGGTTTTTTTTGAATAATGCTTGTGTGATAATTTAAAAATGAATCGATATCTAAGTTTTCAAGATGAAATGAAACAGCTTGAAACCTTACTGGAGGATTTATATACTGATGAAGAATCTATAAATGAAGATGATATATATATATATATATATAATTTCTTTCAATTTGTTTGGAAAATTGTCCGCAAAAATAGATTGAAATTTCAAACAAAAATCGCTAAATTTCGCATAAAAGGGATTATGGGCCTATTTGACACAACACGCGCTTTCGTATTACAATGAGGGTGCGCGTTCTCCCGGGTTAATAACAAGATATGAAGACAGTATTCTATACTTAAACGACGAAGAAAGCACGCAAGCAGAAATCAATAGAACGCTTTAAATATGAAACTAAACAAAAGAGAAGTTTTGTTGAAAAGATAGCTTTGCTAGTATTTGCGACACGAAGAGAACAAACAAATGAACTGTCATAAAGTATATGAACCCCCTTAAGTGCAATAATTTCCTTTCACAGAAAGATTATAAAATTCAGAATTAATTATTAAAGGAGTAATTTAAAACTGATCTCTCTAGAAGACAAAGGAAAATTATATAGTGTGTTTCGAACCTCGTGGGCAAAATTTCATGGGTTGATAGAAAACAATTAATAAACAATTTTCAACATGCAATACATAGGCAGACAGCAAATGGTGAACAACTACTTACAGCTGTAATATATAGCATAAAGAACGACTAAAGGAACAAAAAACCTGAAATGTTTCTTTTGAAATACAAACTATTTTGAAATTACTTATGTAAAAAAAAATTGAAATTGGTAAAAGAGAGATAAAAATTCATATAATGAAAATCACATAACCCATATGAGTGCAATTATACATCAGGAAAAATGAAAAATATATTATTATTTATAAAATTGAAAATTAATTCATATCATTCGGCTAGGGCTTGTGAATTCGTATTGCATAATATTTTTGTAACATTCTCTCAGGCGCTTTAATTTCCAATTCTTCTATTAAGTTCATCTATCTATCTTTATGCGGTCTTTCATAAAGAGAACAGCAGAGAGAGTAAGGCAGGTCATCACTTCTGCCTTACTGGCCGACATTCCGCTGTATCATCATTATGTTATTACCCCTCTATAAATGAATTTGGAATAAAAACAGCAGTCAAAATGGAACTTCACATCAATTTGTTTTATTTAAATCTCAATTTTTTTTTAAAATAAAAGATAAAAGTGAGATTATATATATAAATAAATAAATAAATAAATAACAGATCAATTGAAAAGTCCCCGGCCTACCATAGTGAAACACATTTTTTTTGCAAAATTAGTTTTTTTTATTCAACATAATTCCCCTTCAAGGGAGATACATTGATTATAGTGACCCTCCAACTTTTCGATACCATTTTTGTAGTATGATTTGTCCTTTGCTTCAAAATAGGCCTCAGTTTCGGCGATCACCTCTTCATTCGACGAAAATTTCTTCCCAGCGAGCATTCTTTTGAGATCTGAGAAAAGGAAATAGTCACTTTGGGCCGGATCTGGAGAATACGGTGGATGAGGAAGCAATTCGAAGCCCAATTAATGGACTTTTGCCATCGTTTTCACTGACTTGTGACACGGTGCATTGTCTTGGTGAAGCAGCACTTTCTTTTTCTTCAAATGCGGCCGTTTTTCGGCGATTTCATCCTTCAAACTGTCCAATAACGCTATGTAATAGTCGCTGTTGATGGTCCTTCCTTTTTCAAGGTAGTCAATGAAAATTCTTCCATGCGCATCCCAAAATAAAGACGCCATAACCTTGCCAGCCGACTGTTGCTTTTTCCCACGCTTTGGAGCTGGTTCATCGTGAGCAGTCCACTCGGATGACTGTCGATTGTACTTCGGAGTGAAATGATGGAGCCATGTTTCATCCATTGTCACATATCGACGCAAAACCTCGGTTGATTACGCTTGATCATCTTGAAACACTGCTCCGAATCATCAACTCGTCGTTGTTTTAGGTCAAAAGTGAGCTCGCGCGGCACCCACTTTGCACAGAGCTTTCTCATACCCAAATATTCGTGAATGATATGATGTACACGATCAGTTGATATCTTTATAGTGTCTGCTATTTCATTCAATTTCAATTTACGGTCATTCAAAATCATTTCGTGGATTTTTTTGAATGTTTTCGTCGGTAACAACTTCTTTGGGGCGTCCACTGCGTTCACCGTCTTCGGTGCTTATTTCACCACATCGAAACTTAGCATACCAATCCTTGATGGTTGATTTTCCTGGGGTAGTGTCCGAAAACTCGGCATCAAGCCAAGTTTTTGCTTCAACTGTATTTTTTCCCTTCAAAAAGCAATATTTTATCAACACGCGAAATTCCTTTTAATCCATTTTTTTCACAATAACAAAAGTTACTTCACTCAAAATGGTATAATTCACAAACTAATGATCCGACAGTTGTCAAATTTATACACGCATCTTTTGAGGGTTAGGGCTAACTAAATAACATATGGATTTAATTTTTGTAGAGCTATCTATGTGTCAGGCGGGGACTTTTAAATTTACCTGTTATATCTCTATATATAAAACCTTTTATGTATAATTGGAAAAAAATAAGAGAAAGAAATCGAAATAATCAAGAAATAAACAAAAATTAAGTTTATATTTATACAAGTTAAACAAAATAAATATTCAAATAACCAGATAATCTAAAATATAAAACGTTAAAACCCAAAAATTCCTATCAAGATATTCAATAAACAAATTAAAACAATGAAAAGTGATAAAAAAAAGTTTAAATTTAGAAAAACGGGTATTAAGCTTTTATTAATATTCATACTTTGGAATGAAATTGTTTGTTATTTTTCTGGTAGTGACAGATCTAACCATTACACTTTACTGAATTATATTATAAAAAGAGAGCATCAATATGTAATAATAATAATAATATAACTGTAATCGGCGCGCAAAAAAGATATAAGGAATCATGGCGTGCAATGAAAACACTATTGCTGAATAAAGAAAGTATGTTTATTTCTTTTGATGAGAGCGGGGCAATAAAGAACAAAGAGCGATGATTACACTGTTAAAATGGATGAGGCTATAAGTGTACATTCACCATCTTGGCTACAGCGAACGAGAATGCATTTTACTTTGATTTTACAGGAATTTTCTTTAGGCCATGTGATACTCACGTCTCATTGGATGAAGGAATTTTTCAGGAACGTAAGTTGTAGCCGAAAAGTGTAGTAAGAATTATTGCTACAGGTCTGAGATCACAAGAAGCATTGATTTAGGAGATTTTAGGAGCGAGTGATTGCAAATATTATTGGATAATTTGGAATCGTATTAGAAAATAACAATGAACTCTATATTATTATTTATAGATTGGCAAAAATTAGAAAGTAAAATGATTTTTAAGTGAGATTCTTATATATTTATATATATTATATGGAATAAAATTATTTATTGACTGATTTTCACAAACATCTGTATAAGATATTTAATATATGACTATATATTCATGTTTTCTATTCATGCTTCTTTGTTTTTCTTTGACATGTTTCTAGTAATCTTTTATTTTCTCATTGCAACCAAAATGTTTTTGACCAGCTAGGAACAAAATCAACAAAGGGATCTCAATCCATTCGGAATCCATTACATTGGCTTTCATACGCAGCCCAATTTTATGAAAGAAACCCCCTCCTTTATCCGGAAAGAGGGAGAGAAACTTCCGGAATACGATGTTAAGACTCTATTACAACTATTAATCTAAGCCGTAATCTATTGGAGTAAATGACCTTTGCTAAAAAGAAGAAGATGGGCGTTAGATGGCGAAAGACCATTTACGGTCATTCAAAGGCGATATTAATGGGGATTGATGGAATTCTTTGTAAGGTCCGTGAGAGGTTTATTGAAAGTTTGTTCTGTTGTGGTCTCGTCATAATCTGTTTAGAAGGCAGAAATATTTGCGCAATAATAAAGATAGCTTAATTCTCTTTTATATATATAAAGAATTTTTATCAAATGATATGCTTATCAACTACAAATAGATTTACGGGAAAAACACTAAGACAGTTGTCATATTTTCTCGATTAAACTTTGTAACTATGAATGAAATATGAATAAATGTGGTATTATTTTCTCAATGTGATTTATGAAGTGTTATTACGTTCTTAGATCTGTAGCGGCTTAGGCTTTCATACTCTTCGAAAATAAAAACTGGTATAACGTGTTTGTTTTATGGAATTAAATGATTTGAGAACTCAACATCAGAAGCCAACAGAAAAAAAAAATTAAATTTAATTTGAACATTTTAATAGAAAAAACTGGCAGACGAGATCATGAAATTATTTCTTATTCTAAGCCAATTCCAATGGAAATCGAATTAAATCCATATACAACTACTGTGATATAAGTAATAGATAGTGATAGTTGAGACATATGGCGCAGGAGCCATATTCGGCTAAGCAGGGACAAATGTTTGTTTAAACAAAACTAATATAGATAGAAACAAAGAAAGAGAGAACGATTCGAACTGGTGTACAAGAATTAGGGTTTACAAAAATGGAAAACGTTAGCTGTAATATCCCAGTTGTACATCACCGAGTTCATGAGTCACAGAAAGCTCTATGGGAAAGAAAAAGTTTCTGAGGATTCTTCATGCTATTATTCTATTCTTACATATAACAATTAAGATTTTGAAGGGACAATGATGACTAACTGTTTTTTCCTCTTTAGGTAATTGTTAATACATTGTTCTTCATCTCGGGTATGCCTATTCATTTCAACTTAAACCCACATTGTTAAAGCAAGGGACACCCGCATTTTCCATATAATTAGGCAAGGAGAACTAGGCCCGAAACTTAGCTTGCAAGTAAAATACTAACTCAGAATTGTGACAAAGTCATTGTTTCTCTCCAATATGAGGTATGCCATCCTAATCTATAAAAAAAACTGTATGTTGAGGTAATTTGAAACCATATCAAGATGAAATATGACTATAATAAAATAGTCTTAAAAATGAATCTATTTATTCTCAAGCATTATATATATATATGCCGTGAAATTCCTCAAAAACGATATTTGGGGGGAGGCAAAATAATTTATCGTTCGAGAGGGAATTATCGTTATAGAAGGAATCAATACTGTAGCGCAAGGATCCAGGATGCTTTACTTTCATTCGAGACCACCACGTACTTACGCAAATAATAATATATATTAAATTGAGTGAGCCCAAAATGTTTACAGCGTTGAAAATTTTTTATAACCCACCCTTCCTTAGTTTCAGGGAAGTACACTTTTTCAGGTTACTGACTACACCATAACCTATAAATGTGTATCGCATATTTAAATAATGAATTTATATTGTATAAACAAATAAAATTCGCATGCCATTCTGTATAATGAATTGGATAATATATATATATGAAAAAGCATACATATCAATTAATATTTATTTATTTGGAATTATGAGAAAACAAATCAGATTTTTTATTTTTATTTTTTCATTATCCAGAAATAATCTCATGCAAAAAGATTTAATAGCATCTAAAGAACATACAGGATCCTCTGGTACATTAGGTAAATTAGAAATAATGTTATGAAGAGCTTCAATTGAGTGCACTTTATCTCCAGGACATAAGTTTGGCTTTACCGTAGAGGAATAATCCTTTATATTTTACATCATCATCATGATTTGAGTCTTTTACTTAAGCGTTATCACTTCTTATTTCAGTAAGAATGTGTTTGTTTCGAAAATTTCTGTACTTTATTCATCGACGTTTAAACAATCATGAACAGATATTTCAAACTTTTTCCAAGTTTTTATTTTCGTTATCGGACAAGGAATTTCGAAAACCTATAGTATTTCCTTCCTCAGAAAATCCACTAGAAGTACACTATATATACACTCATGGACAAAACAATTAGCGTACCAAGGAGAAGACGTCAAAATGAAACGAAATTGTACATACGTAATGACTACTTTGATATAAGTAAATGATTAGAAAATCAAAGAAAGGATCATTTATTTCAGAGAAAAAAGCAAAAGAACGGGAGATTTAATACCCTGTTGAACCCCCTGTAGCGCGAATGCACGATGCGATACGATCGGGCATTGATGCATAAAAATTCTGTATGATGTCTTGAGATATTTCATTCCATATTTGCTGAAAACCTTGCCTCTAGTTCGTTCACACTCGTGGGATGCCCAACTCCCCGTCCTAAACGATCCCAGATATGCTCGATTGGAGACACACCTGGGGATCGGGCAGGCCAAGAAAAGGTAGTAATAGTGCGGAGACAGTCTTATGATACCCTTGCCGTGTGAGGCCGATCACTGTCTTGTTGAAAAATGGCTCCTGGAAGCCGTTGCATGAGTGGCAATCCATGTGGTTGCAGGAAGTCATGGACATACCACTGCGCTGTCATGGTGCCACGTATCAATACTAGGGGTGATCGTGTATTGAAGGCAATGGCACCATATACCATCAAACCAGCTGTAGGAGCGGTGTATCGCTATAAAGCAAAGGCGAGATTCAGGCGTTCTTCACGGGGTCTCCACAGAACACGATTGTCATCCCTGCTGAGATTGAATCTGGATTCGTCTCTAAAAATGACCTGGTTCCATTCCGCTCAGTCCAGTTTCCTCTTGCTTGGCACCACTCCAAACGGAGGCGTCGATGGCTGGGCATCAAGGATAGTACACGTAATAGGCACCGTGATCCCAAATGTCCTTCAGACAGGCGCGTTCGATTGGTTCGAGAAGATACAGGGGGCCCTAGTGAAGGTGCTACCTGTGACTGGATGGCGGTCGATGAAGCAGTTGGCTGTACTCGTGCATTTCTTACGACGTGGCGGTCTTCTCGACGACTGGTCTGTCAAGGGCATCCTGACCCTGTTCCTGTCTTATGCCTGTTCTGTAAATGACATCTCTCGGATCCACTGGTCCCAACACCTCCTCACAACACTATTACAGCGGTCTTATTGACGAGCTACTCGCCTAGCGGCCCCCCCCCCCCCAGCTTGCATCATGCCGATAATTCTCCCCCTTCAAACAGAGACAGCTGCTCATATTGTCAAACCAGGTTTCGTTACGATCCCGCTAATTATTTCTGGTGCACTAATTTTCTTGTCCATGAGGGTATATATATATTTAATAAAAAACCGTTGCACCAAGGAGTTGCACGATTTTAATGAAATTTCGTATTCAAAAACACTTCTTCGGCAAGCTAGATCTCTCTCCAATCGAGAATGTCTGGGATAGGAAGGGCAAGCCACTGCATCCAAGAGGGAATGTCGATAACTTTGCCCGACAATTAGGGTACATTTGGCAAGAAATACTGCAGGAGACCATCAGGCAATTTTATCACTCTATGTCATGTCGTGCGGAAGCTGGCATCCAGGCTAAAGATGGATTAACAATTTATTGTCCTCGTTACTTTGTAACTATGTGACTCTGATATAAATCACTCGATTTTTCTGAAGTCTTAATCATCTTCTATTCTTTATATAATTTTACTATCCGCTAATTTTTTTCTCCATAGGACAACTCCTTCTTGGTGCGCAGTTTTAATTTCTTTTTTTTATGTAGAATGTATCACTTTAACTCTATTCGTGATTTTGGATTGAAGCTAGCTTCTTTTCAACAAAGATATAGACTGTCGCTTCATTACACACCAACTCCCAATAACTGATTCACATGTATCTTTTACAGTAACAGTAATATGCAATGTGCGCTTTCATCAATTTTAATAACTATTTAATCAGCTAATCGTTTGCTCTAATATAATTAAAATCATTTTGTAATGCTCATGTCGAGGGGCTGTAGAGCCGCAGTAGTGTTTGGTTAAAAGCATTTAAACTTCTACACTTTGCTATTTTGAAATGGGTTTATGTGTATAGAAGTTCTCCATTAAAAACGCAATGTTTTTCTTTTTCCATTTCATATTTTTATCCAATTTCAAATATCATTCGCTAAATATTTTTGAAATCATCCAAGTTTGCTTTTTCGGTGCGTAGTCTACTGGTTTGCTCTTAATGTTTTGAAAACATTTTTTGTGTTAAGGATCTTCCAATTACAGGAAGTTTTAACTTATCCTTTCCAGCCACGTTTGTAAACTTTGGTTGCTTGATTGGTTTTTATTAACGACGCACTTAAAGCAACACGAGGGCTATTGGCGACGGACTTCGTAATTTTGAATCTCGGTCAAGTGACATGGAAGAAATCTGAGCTGGTCCCCTATCTCCTAACTTCCACACTACGCAACGGGAGGACTTTGATTAAGGACATATTTAATATGCATCAGTTCCGGGTACATGGCTGGTCTTAGTGACATTAATGCTCGAATCTATGACTCCACATAAACCGCCACCCGCGAGCCCGTTGTCACGACCATTAGCATACCGAGGCCACATATATATGTACCCAATAATACTGCTAACCTCTGTTTGGGTTGTTTGCCCCTTTTACGAGTTTCTCATTCGAAAACTAATGTTCTTTCAGGTAACTTCTGGAAAAATAGCCCCGTATTATCTGCGTTACAGTCATTATCAGTGGATTATTTTTCAAAAATTTGACGCATTTCTCTTTGACGTCTTGTGCGTACGTCATCTAGTGGTAATGTTTTTTCTTCACCACGTAACCCTTGGACAAATATACCATGTCAGTCTCGAAACCTTGTAAGCCATACATTGCTAGGTTTGAAATATGGGTTTCCCATCATGCATGCCAATATTCTAGCTTGCACGCTAATAATTCGCTCATTTAAATTTACATTCATAGCCCGTTTTTCAAAAAACCATTTAAACGGGGTAGGAACTATTTCGTCATTTAAAGCTGTCTTTGTCCTCTTTGTTTGTTGATTGATATAATTAGAGTTGAAAATGTTTTTAATTACCTTCCGTTTCTTTAAAAATATTGCAACAGTCGATTGGATAATCTGTATTTTTTGCAAACCTCAGCTTGCTTCATACCACTATGAATATCTTTTATGACGTTGAATTTCACTTCGATTTATGTTTATTTTCTTGGAGCACTTTTTTAATTGATTTGATAAGCAAATGTAAAAATAAACAAAATGTATTAATAAAATTAATGAAAATCTTCTAGCAGAGTACAAGAATAATTCCCGATTTGAATTCTTATAACTGATGCAATTTAACGGAATGTAAAATTCCTATGAACCTATGAGAACCTAGCCTAGAGAACGTATCACAAAGTTTACTCCCAGACGCTTGGAGGTTTCGTCTATCACTTGATATGAAAGGAATACTTAAAATTTTTTGAAGAGTGGAGGAATCGAGTTTAAGTTAATTAAATGATTTAAATTCTTCTCTTAATGACTTCCTTTTTTGATAAGTTGTTAATTTATTTAAATTTTAGGATATATTTTAATTCATTATACTATTAAAAATAATAAATTAGTATACTGTCGAATGCTATTAAAAATTATGGGATGTTTTCTTAAGTTTCTTTAATGAAAACTGATGTGTTAATTTTTTTTTAATAAATATATGTGCACATGTGTGTGATTGAAAATATATGAAAAATTAGTTAAAAATTATTTAAAAAAATAAAAGAGAAATGATAAATCAAAATAGAAAAATAAATGAGAAAATCGAGCTCAACAAGTAAAGCGTCATGTGACGGCTACCCATTCCGGGTTGCCTCTTGTGCCATTGCTACACTCAATATTTAAACACTAAGAATCAATAAGCCAATCAAAGAGACGTTAGAACAATGATTACGAAATTTATTAACTACTTGTTAATATAACAACAATTTTGAATGCTCTCCTGGACAAGAGCTTTACTGCCTTAACTCAATCTACCAATAATAATCTAACTGACTCTTACCACTAAGCCTTCCTCGACTGTAACTCTGACTCTGGAACAATTGTTGAACACTCGAATAATTCAACTTGTACTCCACAACCTCCTACTTCAACCTTTCTTTCATCCTCTCTCAACCTCCTTCTACCTACTATCGCGACTCTCAATCTGAGTTTATATATTTCCTAACTCTCCTGCTTCACTTCACTTCTACTTGTTTTACGAAATCATGTTTCATATTTAGTTGGGTAAAGGTTGTTTAGCAAAAGCAATAAATCTTAATTAAAAGTCCTCAAGGTTAATGAAGAGAAACCGCGAATAGCCCAACGTCACTGTTATTCTGTCAATAAAACATTTTCTTCCATGCTGTATGTATACAAATCATTATGGGCTATTATGCTTTCATCAACGTTTAAGCAATACATTGTGTCTATGTACTGTGAATTGTAAGCCACCCAGTAGATATTTTTCGGAATTATGGCACACTTACTGAAAAGTTTTTAAGTCTGAAAGTTTAAGTTTGTTATACACACACACACACACACACACACACACACACACACACACACACACACACATACACACACATATATATATGCGTCCATGTGTGTGTCCACTTTATACATATATATATATATATATGTGTGTGTGTGTGTGTCCATGTGTGTGTCCACTTTATACATACATATATATATATATATATGTGTGTGTCCACTTTATACATACATACATACATATATATATATATATATATATATATATATATATATATATATAATTATATATATATAATTATATATATATATATGTATAAAGTGGTTCCTAAAATTGAAAACACACTTCTCTTCCATTAGTTCGAAAATACTAACATATGATAAAATGATTTATGTAAAGCTTTTATAGGGAAAGATAAAACACTTCTTAAATAAGATATTTATAAAAAAAATCATGTAGTCAATAAAATAATAAAATTATTTGCATTTTCTGACAGAATGATACCAATTGATGTCACAAAATTAAGCATATACTTTACAGAAAATGACCACAATCTTTCAAATTATCTACTACTATTTTACTAAAGATCTTACGTTTGATGCTGACATTGGAGTTAATTCCTAATGTATAAGTTTCTTGTAGAAATATTAATTTTTAATCTTCAAAATGGGATCCAAATCGAAAACTGCAGCTGAAGTCAGAGAGCTGGTCGTTAAATTTGCTAAAGAAGATCAATCTCTTAGAAAAAAATGCAAAAGTAGTTCAGCGAATTCACGGATGTGTTGAAAAATCATGAAAAAGTAAAAATATTTGGAACATCTTAAAAATACTGCCGGAAGAGGACGAACGTAGATTCTGGATGTTAGAACAAAGAGGGCCCTACGAGAAGTGACTGAAAGCTCATATGCGAATACTCCAAAATTCGAAAAGCCGAAATTTACTTCAACCACTTCTATGATATACAGAGACCTGTTTTTGCAGAAGCGATTAAAGAATTACTCAGGAAAAAAGGAACCCTTTCGGAACGAACGTGACATATACGCAACCCTCGCGTTCGTCGTTCACGGCCCCTCATACCAAATGCGCATCACTTGAGAGTGAGCTCTGGGGCCGAACGACGCATATTCGCATTCTACTGTGGAAATTTTTCTAACTATCTCTTGATGGCTTCCATTTTCCATTACTTTTGAACTGAATAGTAGTTTTAAGATATTGACCTTCCTTTTGATGACTGTCTTTCTTAATTCAGTATTTTGCTTACCACCTCTTGTGAGGAATTAACGAAAGCGTAATGTAAACAAAATGAATTCCGCTTTTCGAATTTCTATTTTCATTCGTGTTTCTGGTTTTTCATTGAATGTTTTATTGGTTTTTACTTTGTATTTTTTTCTGTCTTTCTAGAGCTGTACCGTCAGCTGTTTGGCTTTACATCGCTTTTCGACGTATTTCGTTTACTTCTCTTTTTGTTTCGGAAGTTTATGATTCCTGTTTATAATTTCGAGACAGATTTGTTTATCAGAAGAATGTACTCACATGGTCGACGAGTCATTTAATGATGAATCTATGATTAATTTTCTAAAAGATATAAAAATAAAATTACTAGTGTTTCTGAAGCGGACATTTTGTCAGAGACGGACAAAACAGGACTCCGCTTTTCTCCACGCTTCGAGAATTACTACACTGGGACTTGAAATTAAGTTTTGTTACTTCTGGTAAATAGTCTTTACTGAATATTTTTTTATTAATTTCAAAGTGTATTGATATGTTTTGTCAACATAACTTCGGAATAATTTTAATAGCATTTCAGAAAACTATTTCGCAAAGGGGTACTACTTTAGATACATTTTTCAGAAAATTAAAGGGAAAAGATTATTAAAATCATTAATTTTCAAATATATAACCGCTTAATTAATATTCCATTTTTTATCAAAACTTGTAACATTGGGACGAAATACTTTTTTTGTGATTTTTTCAAAAGTTAGGCTTAGTTAGTTAAAAGTTAGGCCTCCGCTCTTGAGACAGTTTCCTTCGATTCTCCTCTGTCCCCAGGGTGCGTCTTATGCCAAGGCGTGCCGTCCTGAAAGGGATAATGGTCGTGTGTCCAGAAGAAAACCTTTCATTTCAAAGCGAAACCGGGGGAAAGGCTTTCCTTTGCTGAAAATTATACTTCAAGGTCTCTAGAATTCTGGCATGAAGTTATATTTAGTGATGAGAGTAAATTTGATGTTTTTGGAAGTGATAGGTGATGCTTTAATTGGTGAAAGCTTAACAGTGACTCTCTTCGTAAAAACAGAAAAGTGTCGCTAGGTTATCCAAGAGGTATGTCACCTGTATTTAACAAAGGCAGTAAACCCAATGAGAAAGAGTAAGAAAATGTAAAGGTTATTGGCGAAACAGGCAAATGTGGCTATGCTGCGCCAAACAAGATTTCACTGTGGTCTAGACTTGGGAAAAAAATGTGAATAAAGACAGCAATTCGTTGACAAGGAGGGTATAAAACTGAGTAGGATTTTAGGGTATCTCAGGATTACATCTCCCGTATTTACCAAGGACAGTAAACACTATGGGAAAGAAAAGGATCACTAGGGGTCACGATGCCCATCTGGAAAGGAGTTTAGTTTAGTTTTTATTAACGTCGCTCTAGAAGCAACACGAGGGCTATTGGCGATGGACCTCATAATTTTGAACCACGGTCAAGTGACGAGGACGACACCTGAGCTGGCGCTCCACTCTCCTAACATCCACACCACGCCAATAGGAGGACTTTGAGCCACGAACAGATTTAACGGGCATCAGCCCCGGCTACACGGCGGGTCTTTGGCGGCCAATAATCGAACCCGCCACTGAACGAAAACCACCGGCCGCTAGTCCACGACCTTGACCACTGGGCTACCGCGGCCCTATCTTAAAAGAAGAAACCTAATGGGATAGAAAAAGATCACTAGGGTGCCTCTTGTTCATGATGTTCTTTTTATCTAAAGAAGAAACCTAATGGGAAAGAAAATTATTGCTAGAATACTTCGAGGGTATGATAACCGTACCTACCTAAAGGCAATCTCCTGATTCCCCCCCCCCCCCCAGTCTGTAGTACCAATCCCCTAATATATTATATAGGAACAGGATGCCCGGTTATACTTCCAGATACTAGTTACAAATTTTAGTCATTATTTAAATGCTTGAGCTGCAGTGGAACAATTCATTCACTAAGAGTCACTACACGGGTGTCATAGACAGTAAACCGCAACGAAAAGTAAAGATGAATATGATTCCTCGGGTTTACGATTTCCATTTTTATATGAAGAAAGTAAACCCACCGAGCAGGAAAACGTATGAAACTATCTATTCAATTCCCCCACTGTATTTCAAAATGCAACGCTTACAACTACTGGAGTGTATACAGTTGCATGCATCCTATATAGAACTTCAGAGTAATACTATTTATTAAATTGTCTCAAGTGTTAAACAGAAATATTCCGAAGCTGATTCTGAAACCTTAGCAGTGTGTGTGAGAGAGAGTGAATGTAATTTTTATTGGAACAAGAGGCACATGTTGCTTTGCTGCTCCAAATAAAATTTGACTGCGGACTAGACGTGAAAAAAAAATGGAAAAAAGACAAAAATTCATTGACAAGGATGGTCGAATATAGAGAAGGATCGCTTGGATAACCTGGTATGAGTCATCTGTTCTTACCAGAGACAATAAACCACATGGGAATGAAAAAATTTACTTGGATGCTTCGGGGTCATGATGCCCGTACTTACCTAAAAAATTAAAGTCCTTGAGAGCCCCTGATATAATCCAAAGGGATAGGGAGCCCGACTATACCCTAAGAAAGCGAGTGAATATAAAATTTTTGCAAGAGCCAGATATGGCTATGACGCACGAAACAAGATTTAACTCTAGTCTAGTTGTGAAGAAAATGAAAAGGTAGAAATTGGTTGACAAGAAGGGGCTATACCCTCAGACGCTGAGTACCGGTTTTTGTCGCCTCTTATGATATGCATGAGCTACAGATAGACTATTCTGTCATTCCCAGTCACCACATGGGTCCACTAGTGATCGGATGCCGAACCCTTAAATCAACGGTGTGAGTGAGTGAATGTAAAGTTTATTGGCGCAAGAGCCAGATATGGCTATGCTGCGCCAAACAAGATTAAACTGTGGTCTAGACGTGAAGTTGAAAAAAAGGTAAAAATGGTTGACAAGAAGGAGGGTCGAAAATAGAGAAGGATCGCTAGGGTATCCCGGGAGTGTTAAATCAACAGATGCAATACCGGTAGCGAGTATTATCCTTTTCTATAGTTTCCTCAAAAACATGTGCTGCATCATACTTTTAATAAATGAGCAAGTCGTAAAAGGAAGAAAAAGTTTTATTTAAATATCAATAAAAAAATTCATTTCCTCTTTAAATACTTATTAGTCCATAGAGAGAAAAATACTTACTAGTCCATAGAGAATAAATTTAAAAGTCATTAAAATAGGACGCAATAATTAATATATAAGACTCAAGAGCTATTTAAAACCAAAATACTTGTCCATCGTCTGGTACTTTTTGAATCATAATGCAGCAAGTTACAGCTATTCACTTCTAAATAGGAATTCTCTTAAACCTAAAATTCAGAAGAATTAAGGGATATATCTCATTCTCTGAAGAGAGACTAATAAGGGGATTGTAGAAGATGAGAGTATTTTTCCAGTAGTATATTGGTTATGTAAAGGATAGCAATGCTTGGAGCATCATAGCAATGGCTGCAGTACATGTAAGACGCCATCTCTGCCAATTTCACAGCATTAATAAAGAAAAGATCATCCCTTTTTACTTGTCGCTGAAGTATTGAAGTCATGTATGAGCAAAATGTGGTAAAATTCGCTTTTGTTTTTGGTTTTCCATCAAAGTTCTGGCGAAATAGTGTCCAGTTCTGAGATGAGTCAAATTCACAATATTGTCGTACTTTTAGTTGTATACTTTCAGGAACTATATCGTCCCTTTGCACTGCTTCCTCAGGCATCCAGTCTGGGGCATGTCTTCGAATAACAATTTGAACTATTACTGTGGCGTACATTTTGGCAGCATTGTTAAGATATTCAACGTTTTCCGACATACTACCAAAATAACCAAATAATTCTAATAGTCGTTGACAGATGAGATAGCAAATGCAAAGATTCGAACACTTTTCACAAGCTTTAGTGGAATATATAACGAACTATTCGTCTATGACGTGTCATGCATGTTTAATTATATGATGCTCTTATTCTCTAACGATTTATAATATTACTTAATTTATTTTTAAATAAAGAAACTGATATAGATTTATGTGTTCGATTACATTGATACCAATCAATATACCAGATTGTTTTAATTATTATTTGAGGTTTTTACAGTACCAAAAAATGAATGATTCCGGATATTTTCAAATTTACTTCATGGACAATCAATTGCAATTGAGGTCCATGATATGTTTATTTTTTTCTTTGTGCTAACTTTGGGACTGAGAAAAGATTGAAAAAATATCATTTCCGATAACTATGGTGCGAAAGTTTCTTGGTTGTCAGAATGAAGGTCGCGTAATCTATGGGTAGCGAGTTTGGATCTCGTGCTGCCTTAGATTGCAATGTCGAGAGGCTGATGCATTTTAAATATGCCACAAACACAGAGAAATTCCACATCTTATTTTAACGTGGAAACAAGAGATATATACCATTTCATATGTCATCTTCCTCTTTGAATATTAATTTCAAAATGTGAGATCCGTCACTGATATTAATTGTTTTAATTTTTGAGTGATATTAATAGACTATTCTTTCCCGATTGATTTATAATGTGCAATTTCTCATTAACTTCGCACTAGATACAACACGAAGTTTATTGGCGAAAGAATTCGTAAATTAGAAACTCGTCAAATGACGGGGACAGCCCCTGAACTGGCAACCCCTCTCCTAACTTCCACACCTCACAAAAGGAAAGACTTTACACTCGACAGAATTAACGTGCATCAACCCCGTACACTTTTGGTCTATAGTGGCATCGAATCCACAACTCGATGAAAACCGCCGGCAGCGTGTCTGGAACCTGGACCACAGGACTTCCAAAACCACCCCACACATTAGCAACACCTGGGGTATTGAAAAAATGACCAAGTTGACTGTGCTTACTCAAAATGCTTAGAGATACAAACCGGGCCCTCAAAGGATAATCACCCAGCACTTATTTTAATTTATTAGCAAGAGATTGATATTATAATTTTTTACAGTAGTAAAGCTTAAGAAATAACAGAATATGCTAGAGCAAAGGCAGTGTACAATTTTAAAATTCAAAATTGCAATTGGCAACATACTTCATAATTCTGAGTCTCGTTTAAGTGACAAAAACAAGCTTTGAGCTTCAAACCCATTTTTTTAGAATTCTTTACCAGACCAGGAGGAAAATTTGAAGCATAGGCAAATTTAACGCTCACCGATCCCATTACAAATTCGCTCTCAGTTAGCATCATGTTGTGTGTGACTGAGATTTTATGAACTTCGAACCAACAGCAAAACTAGGGCTGTTCATGTATTGTAGTGTAATTTTGAAACCGGATCAAATGACAAGAATGACACTGGAGTTGATAACCAATTTTACAATCTTCCACACCACTCCAATGAAATATGTGAGATTCTTGACAGATTTAACTAGAATCAGCCCCAATATACGATTAGTGAATAGAAGTATCGGTACTCACTTTGTCATTTCAAGGAAGAGCATCAGCTATGAATTTTTAACTATGACCACTTCGAAACCGCAGCTGTTTATTGGAATCAGAAATTCAACCCAAACAAACATCTTAAACAACGCTGATGAGGATCTCGTGACTATGATGAGACGGTTTTTGTGGCAAATTAATCATTCCTAGAAAAAAACGTCAGGCTATCTGTCAATAAATTTCGCATTAAGAAGGGTTTCTTTTTGTTGAGAATTGGCTATATTATATTTACAGCTTCACATTATATTACAGTTTTTCTGATTTTTCAAAATATTTCGAATATAAATTACCCACGTTCACTTAATTTATAAGATAATAAAAGCTCCCTAATTGTTCAGTGGATATGGAATATTACTTCCAGGAAGGCATGTATTTAAATATGGTCATAAGTAAAATTCACAATTTTATCATTTACTTTTTTGGGAAAGTGAGAGATTATGTACGCAATCATTTAAATTAATATTTCAGCACAGTATTTTCACGTGATATCTATAATTTCTTCGGTTCCTAGTGGTCAATTTGGTGGACTTGCAGCTAGCGGTTTTCGTTCAGTCGCGGGTTCGATCCTTGGCCGCCAAAGCCCCGCCGTGTAGCCGGGGCTGATGCACGTTAAATCTGTTCGTTACCCAAAGTCAAAAGTTGCCGTGGTGTGGATGTTAGGAGTGGGGGATGCCAGTTCAGGTGTAGTTCTCGTCATTTGACCGTGGTTCAAAATAACGAGGTCCGTCGCCAATAGCTTCTTGTTGCTTCTAGTGGGATGTTAATAAAAACTAAACTAAATCTATAATTTCTTCAAAAAACCAAAAAAATTGAAAAAAATATAACTTTTATTTGTTAAAAAAATAAAAAATACTATAAAAATTTTCAATGCAAAGTTTTGCAAAGAATAGATTTAGACACCCAATGTGCACTTTTTTAAATTAATTATTAAACTACTAAATTAAGTATAAGAATTAATGTAAACGATGAAATATGGAGAAATGGACAATGGTAAACTTTTCGATATTAAAATTAACGTTAACAATAATTATTAAATTGAACATTATATCAGCTACATGTAAATAAATTTAAAGCAAATGATAAATTATTAAATAGAATATATTTCAGCTAAATGTAATAAAAATTGAAGGAAACTATAAGAAATGGAAAATTGATCTGGAACGCTCAAAGTGATCTGGTCAAAACAATAGCACCTGGGGGGGCTAAATAATAAATACGAAATAATTCTTTTTTATTGATGGTATAATGCATCAGGTTATTTATTTAAATATTTTAAATGATAGTTTAAAATTTTCGATATAATATTCAAAAGCTAGAAATAGTTTTATTTTTTTCCAAGAAAATAATCCGAAGCACATGATTCTCAACTTTCGCATCTGCTTCCTTTATATATTTAATTTTTCACAAATTCTGAAAACACTATCTCGGTCACTCGATTTAAGCCAACAGAACATATTTGGAGTAAAAAGTAAGAAGATAAGCCATTATAATGGTAACAGAACTAAAAACTGTTATCATCCAATAATGGAGGAATATCGATACAGAAATTTTATATATACTGTGAATCCCAAAATTAAGTATACCTTCCTATTTCGGCATGAACAGTATAAAAAGTAATACTAAATATTTATATAAAATTCATATATATCAAATTAACAAATTTTTTTAATGTACTAAACGTGGAAGCAAGTATGAAATACATTTAACAAATTAACTATTATATATATATATATATAAGCAGAAATTATAACAAATTATTTAACAAAATTGAGTATACACCGGCATAACTTTTAAATGGATGTATTGCACACCTTTTCAAATTAATGTCGACTTCCAGACAGCGGGGCATTGAATTAACCAGATTTTGGGTTGTTTCACTTGTGATTTAGATTCTTCTTTTGATTGATTCTCTTAAAACAATTTTTAAATGGTCCTTACTCGGGATATGGTGCTTTTGGACAGATTTTAACAACTGTGACAATAAATTTTAAATTTTCAATTTTATTGAGATTAGGTGACAGTGGTGGAGAGTGTGCAACTGCGTCCTACAATTATACAACAGCCCCAATTGAAAACTTTAGCTGTATGCTTAGTATCATTATCGTGTTGAAAAATGTATCTCGATCATTAACACAACTTTTCAGCACTACACTTTTAATTATTTTTCAGAATGTTCAAGTATTGAATTTGTCCATGATTCCATCAATGAACAATAAACTTCCTACACCATTGAATGATATACAGTCCCATACGAGTACAGACCCCTCCCCATACTTGGCATTAGAAAAATTCTAACGGTGGAAGGTTTTCTAAATATCTCTTGATGGCACCCTGTTTCCATTACTTTTGAGCTGAATAGTAGTAATAAGATTTTGAACTTCAGTTTGATCATAGTCTATCTTAATTCAATATTTTGCTCCCCAGCTGTTGTGGGGAAGGATAGAAAGCGTAATGTAAGAAAACGGAACTCAGCTCTCTGAACTTCCTTGCACATTCGTGTTTCCGGTTTTTCACTGAATGTTTTTTATTGATTTTGCTATGTATTTTTTTCTTTCTTTTTAGAGCTGTACCGTCAGTACTGTTTGACTTTACATTGCTTTTGGACGTATTTCGTTTGCTTCACTTTTTATTTCGGAATTCTTTGATTCATGTTTATAATTTCGAGACAGATTTGTTTATCAGTAGAATATACTCACATGGTCGACGAGTCAATTAATGATGAGAGTTTGCTTAAGTTTCTAAAAGGTTCGAAAAGAATATTTTTAGTCATTTTGACGCAGGCGTTTTGTCAGAGACGGACAAAATAGAAGTTTGCCTTTCTCCTCGCTTCGAGGATTACCAGAATCGGTCTTCACATTGAGTTTTGTTACTTCTGGTAAATAGTCTTAATTGTATATTTTTTTAAATTAATTTTGAAGTTTATTGATGTGTTTTATCAAAAAAAAAAAACTTCTGAATAATTTTAATAAAAATTCTGAAAACTATTTCTCAAAGTTACTACTTCTTAAGATACATTTACCAGTAAATATAAAGAGAAAAAATATTATTAAAAATGCTAGTTTTAAAGTACATAACAACTTAATTATTATTCCAACAATTTATTCAACATTATAATATTGGGACGAAAACCTTTTTTTTTGTGATTTTTTTCAAAAGTTAGGCTTAGTGACGCAAACCTCCGCCCTTGAGACAGTTCCCTTCGATTCTCTTCCGTCCCCAGGGTGCGTCTTATGCCAAGGCGTGCCGTCCTGAAAGGGATAATGGTCGTGTGGCCAGAAGAAAACCTTTCATTTGGAAGCGAAACCAGAGAGAAAGGCTTTCTTTTGCTGAAAACTATAATTCAAGGTCTCTAGACTTCTGGAATCAAGTTACATTTAGTGATGAGAGTAAATTTGATGTTTTTGGAAGTGATAGGTGATGCTTTAATTGGTGGAAGCTTAACAGTGACTCTCTTCCTAAAAACAATTTTTCTAATGCCAAGTATGGGGAGGGGTCTGTACTCGTATGGGACTGTATATTATCCAATGGTGTAGGAAGTTTATTGTTCATTGATGGCATCATGGACAAATTCAATACTTGAACATTCTGAAAAATAATTAAAAGCAAAGTGTGCTGAAAAGTTGTGTTAATGATTGAGATACATTTTTCAACACGATAATGATGCTTAGCATACAGCTAATCCTTTCAATTGTGGCTGTTGTGCAACTGTAGGATGCAGTTGCGAATTCCACCACATTCACCTGATCGCAACAATATTGAAAATTTTTCATCACATTTGGAAAAATCTGTCCAAAAGCACCATATCACGAGTAAGGACCATTTAAAAATTGTTTTAGGAGAATCAATCTAAAGAAGAATCTAAATCACTAGTGAAGCAACCCAAAATATGGTTAAATCAGTGCCGTCATTAATTTGAAAGGGTGTGCAATGTTTGCATTTAAAAGTCATTAATTTGTTAAATGGATTTCATAATTATGTCCACCTCTTGTACATTAAAAAAAATATCACTTAGATATATATTAATATTATATAAAGATTCAGTATTACATTTCTATATTTTTCATGCCGAAAAAGGAAGGTATACTTAATTTTGGGATTTGCTACGGGTGTTGGTTTGAACAGAGGCATATGCTAATCCATCTGATATTTATTTATTTACACACCATTGAACTACGTACAACGAGCTCCGAGCGAGCATCATGTTAGAGCGTAAGTCGAGAGCGAGAATGAGTCATTTCTCGGAAGTGAAGGAGAGCGCTCCAGGGTTGCTGCCTTTGGCGAGGAGCGCCTCGCAGCGCCCGCAGAATCTGTTAGGCGGTCTCCACAATCGGTGAATAATCTGCTTGTTGGCGAACCGCTGCAGATTCACTGTATATATAAAATTTATGTATCGATATTCCTTTATTATTCGGTGATTACAGTTTTTAGTTCTGTTATCATTGTAATGGCTTGTCTTCTTACTTTTTACTCCAAATATGTTCTGTTGCCTTAAATCGAGTGACTGAGATAGTGTTTCCAGAATTTGTGAAAAATTAAATATATAAAGGAAGCAGATGCGAAAGTTGAGAATCATGTGCTTAGGGTTGTTTTCTTGGTAAGAAATAAAACTACTTCTAATGTTCATATATTGGATCGATAATTTCAAATTGTCCTTTAAAATATTTAAAAAAATAGCATCAATAAAATAAATCGCAATATACCATCAATAAAATAAATATTATTTCATAGTAATTTATTTATTACCCAAGGGACTATTATTTTTACCAGATCACTTTTGGCGTACCAGATCATTTTTCCATCTCTTATCGTTTCCTTCAATTTTTATTACATATACCTTAAACATATTCTATATAATAATATTTATCATTCGGTTTAAATTTATTTACATGTAGTTGATATAATGTTCAATTTAATAATTATTGTTCCCTTTAATTTTAATATCGTTAAAGTTTACTATTGTCCATTTTTCAATATTTCATCGTTTACTTTAATTCCTATACTTAATTTAGTAATTTATTAATCATTATAAAAAAGCGCACCTTGGGTGTCTAAATCTATTCTTTGCAAAAATTTTTGGTTTAGTTTAGTTTTTATTAACATCGCACTAGAAGCAACACGAGGGCTATTGGCGACGGACCTCGTAATTTTGAACCACGGTCAAGTGACGAGGACGACACCTGAGCTGGCACCCCCTCTCCTAACATCCACACCACGCCAACGGGAGGACTTTGGGCCCCGAACAGATTTAACGTGCATCAGCCCCGGCTACACGGCGGGTCTTTGGCGGCCAAGGATTGAACTGACTGAGCGAAAACCGCTGGCCGCTAGTCCACGACCTTGACCACTAGGCTACCGCGGCCCCTTCAAAACTTTGCATAAAAATGTTTTACAGCATTTTTATTTTATAAAAAATTAAAGTTATATTTTTTTAAATTTTTTTTTTATCTTGTTTTGTTATGAAGAAATTATAGATATCACATGAAAATACTGTGCTGATATATTAATTTTAATGAGTGGACAAAACAGTATTTTATTGAAATTTCTAAGTATACAAACACTTGGCAGACGCTCTAATTATGCTTTTGTGTTATATAACTTTTATAATTCAGGTGTAAGTAGAATCATCCAAATATTTATGTAGCACAAAATATCATTTCGGATTGAAGCAAAAGTCTATCTAAATTACAATAAAGCTATTTATGACAGATCCCATGGTCCAGTACACCCTTGTATTAACTTCTACTTGAGAACTGTCGCTTTTACATACGGAACCCCTGTTTCCCCTACAAATGGAAATGATAAAATTGTGAATTTTATTCATGACATTAGATTTAAATAACAAGCCATCCAGGAAGTTATGATTCATAAGCACTAAACTATTAGGGAGCATTAATTATGTTATAAATTTAAGCGATTTTAAATAATTTGTATCCGAAATATTTTGAAAATCAGAAAAACAGTATTATAGTGTGAAGCTATAAATGAGAAATATATTCTAGCCAATTCTTAACAAAAGAACCTTTTTGATGCGAAGTTTATTGATAGATTGCTTGACATTTTTTTCCAGGAATGATTAATTTGCCACAAAAACCATATCATCATAGTCACGAGATCATCGTTGGCGTTGTTTTAGATGGTTCGTAGAGTTGAATTTCTGATTCCTATAAACATCTACGGTGACGAAGTGGTCATAGTCAAAAGTTCATAGCTTGTGTCTGTCCTAGAAATGGCAGAATTCAGTCCTGACCTAAAAATACACAGGTCGTGTAGCGGAGTTGATGCTCGTTAAATCTGTCAAGATTCTAATATGTTCCATTGGCGTGATGTGGAAGATTGGAAAAGGAATTTCAACTGAAGTGTCATCCTCGTCACTTGACCTGGTATCAAAATTACAGGACTAAATATCAACATCCCTCGTTTTGCTCAAAAATCGAAAATAATAAAAACTCAGTCAACATGATGCTAATTAAAAACCAATTAGTAATAGGATCGGTGAACGTTAAATTTGTCTATGCTCCAAATCTTCCTCATGGCCTGAAAGGGAATTCTAGAAAAATGGGTTTGAAGCTCAAGGCCAGTTTTTGTCACTTAAACGAGACTCAGAATTATGAAGTATGTTGCCAATAGCAATTTTGAATTTCTAAATTATGTATTATATTTGCTCCAACATGTTCTGTTATTTCTTTCCCTTCACTACTGTAAAAAAATTATAATTTTTTTTTTTGCTAATAAATTCTAATTGAGTATTATTGTCCCTTGGGGACCGATTTGTATCTCTAAGCATTTGGGTGAGCTCAGTCCCCTTGGTCATTCTGTCAATACCCCTCGAGTTGCTAATGTGTGAGGTAATTGTGGTAGCCCTGTGATCATGGTTGCTCACACGGGGGGCCGGCGGTTTTCATCGAGTCGTGGATTCGAGGCTTGGTGCTACTACTGACCAAAAGTGTACGGGGTTGATGCTCGTTAATTCTGTCGAGTGTAAAGTCCTCCCTTTTGCGAAGTGTGGAAGTTAGGAGAGGGGGTGTCAGTTCAGGGGCTGTCCCCGTCATTTGTCGAGGTTCTAATTTACGATTTCTTTCGCCAATAAACTTCGTGTTGCGTCTAGTGAAAGGTTAATAAAACCAAACCGAATCAATCTTCGGTGTCATATATATGACATCAATCGGGATGGATTGATTAGTTTCAGTAAAGTCGCATTAGAAGCAAAACTATTGCTATTCCTAACGGACCTCGTAATTATGAACTTATGTTAAGTGACGAGGGTGATACCTGAGTTGAAACTTCCCTCTCCAAGAACTTCCACATCATAAATCAATCGGGAAAGTATAGTCTATTAATGCCACTCAAAAATTAAAACAATTCCTATCCGTGGCGGATTTCACATTTTGAAATTAATATCCAAAGAGGAAGATGACATATGAAATGGAATATCTTTCTTGATTTCCACGTTAAGTTAAAATGTTGTATTTGTCTGTGTTTGTGGCATATTTAAATTGCATCAGCCTCTCGACATTGCAATCTAAGGCAGCACGAGATCCAAACTCGCTACCCATAGATTACGCGACCTTCATTCTGACAACCAAGAAACTTTCGCACCATATTTTTCGGAAATGATATCTTTTCAATCTTTTCTCAGTCCCAAAGTTAGCACAAAGAAAAAAATAAACATATCATGGACCTCAATTGCAATTGATTGTCCATGAAGTAAATTTGAAAATATCCGGAATCATTCATTTTTTTTTTTGTACTAAAAAAAACCTCAAATAATAACTAAAATAATCTGGTATATTGATTGGTATCAATGTAATCGAACACATAAATCTATATCGGTTTCTTTATTTAAAAATAAATTAAGTAATATTATAAATCATTAGTGAATAAGAGCATCATATAATTAAACATGCATGACACGTCATAGACGAATAGTTCGTTATATATTCCACTAAATCTTGTGAAAATTGTTCGAATCTTTGCATTTGCTATCTCATCTGTCAACGACTATTAGAATTATTTGGTTATTTTGGAAGTATGGCGGAAAACGTTGAATATCTTAACAATGCTGTTAAAATGTACGCCACAGTAATAGTTCAAATTGTTATTCGAAGACATGTTCCTGACTGGATGCCTGAGGAAGCAGTACAAAGGAAAGATATAGTTCCTCTAAATATAAAACTAAAAATAAGACAATATTGTGAACGTGACTCATTTCAGAACTGGTGCGAATTCCGCCAGAACTTCGATGGAAAAGCAAAAACAAAAGCCACTTTTACTCCATATTGCTCGTGTATGACTTCAATACTTCATCAACAAACACAAAATGATGAACTTTTTTTTAATTATGTTGTGAAGGTGGCAGAGGTGGCGTTTTATATGTACAAGAACAATTGCTATGATGCTCCAAGCATTGCTATCGATTACATAGCCAATATGCTACTTGAAAAATACTCTCATCTTCTACAATCGTCTTAATTGTCTTTCTCTTCAAAGAATGAAATATAGTTAATTCTACTCGACTGTAGGTTTGAGTGAATTCCTTTTTAGAAGAGAATATCAGTAACTTGCTGCATTATATGATCATAAAGAACCAGACGGTGGAGAAGTATTTTGGTTTTAAATACCTCTTGTGTCTTATGTATTAAATACTTCGTCCTATTTTAATGACTTTTAAATTTACTTTTTATGGAATAGTAAGTATTTTAAGAAAAAAATGAAATTGTTTTACTGATATTTTAATAAAAGTTTTTCTTCCTTCTATGACTTGCTCATTTATTAAAAGTATGATGCAGTACATGCTTTTGAGGAAACTATAGAAAAATAATACTCGCGACCGGTATTGTTTCCCTTCATTTTTGGGTTCGGGATCCGATCATTCGTGTGATGGCCGGGTGTGAAAGAACTGTCACACAGCAGTTCATGCATGTTGTAAGAGGAGACTAAAGTAGTTACCCAAAGTCTGGCGTGTATAGCCGGGTAAATGCCTCTGTGGATTATATTAAGGCACCACAAGGGCTTGCCATCTTTAGATGGGTATGGGCTTCATGACCTTGAAGTCACCCAGTGATCCCTTTCTTTCCCATTGGGTTTTCTGTTTTTATTAAACACGGATGACTCACTCCCACGGATACCCAAGACATCCTTTATTTTTAATACTTGTCAACTAATTTCTATCGGTCAATTTTTCTAAAAGTTGCTTAATGTGGCCACAATGGCGCTATCACTCACTCGTAATCAGATTCTACTTAAGACTCTTTCTTTAGCGTTCCCTTTTTTTGACGCAACATGGCTACATGCGGCTCTTGAGAAATAAAGGCCGCGGTAGCCTAGTGGTCAAGGTCGTGGTCTAGCGATCGGCGGTTTTCGTTCAGTCGTGGATTCGATCCTTGGCCGCCAAAGACCCGCCGTGTAGCCGGGGCTGATGCACGTTAAATCTGATCGGGGCCCAAAGTCCTCCCGTTGGCGTGGTGTGGATGTTAGGAGAGGGGGTGGCAGCTCAGGTGTCGTCCTCGTCACTTGATCGTGGTTCAAAATTACGAGGTCCGTCGCCAATAGCCCTCGTGTTGCTTCTAGTGTGACGTTAATATAAACTAAACCAAACTAAACTAATCTTGAGAAATAAACGTGACCTCGGCTTCTCCCTCAAGAGCTTACACTTTTCTGTTAAGTACGGGCATATCTATTGTGAGGTATTTCTAGTATGACGTAAATAAAAACTAATCTCTTGTGAGCTACCTTTGTTATTTTTTCCTTTCCCATGTAGTTTACTGTGTTCGGTGAACATGTGTGAATCGTTCCCTGCACATCCTGGCGATCCAACTTTATTTTCAATATTCCTTCTCGTTAACCAATATCTACATTTTCCTCGTTTTGTTTCAAATCAGTTGCTCCTTGTTATTCGTAGCATAGCCATATATGGTTCTTGTGCTATTGAACTTCCCCTTAAAACGCTCGTTCTTTATGTAATGGGACTGTTATCCGATAAATCTATAGATCTTTAGGATAGGATGGTATAAAAAGCGATGTTCCAGGTGGGATGTTATCCTTATTTCTTGATTGTAGACCAAAATTGCGAAGCTCTTTACTTAGTTACGTCTCTTAATGTGACGCTCGGCAATTATTTGGCCGCATGTTTTTCTTTTCAAACTGTATTGTTTAATTTTAAATTAATGGCACAATAATTTTTCCCTTTTGATTTTGCCAACACTAGATGTTAGATTTTTATTAGTGACTTTTTTGCATTTTCATAGTTTTTACGAAAGAAATTTTTTATTTTCTTGTGTTCATTTCCAATAAATAACAACAACATGTTCTGTTAATCTTTTTTTTTTTTTTTTTTTGATAAGCGGAAACTAGCGGAAAATTACGCCACCACAGCAGAAGATTTCTTTAAGACCAGATTAAAGTGAATGAATCATATCGTTTTAATGCACCGAGGCACATAATCTACGCACAAAAACACAATCAATAAATTTCTCTGAAGTTGGTAAGAACAAATTGGTCTATATGATATAAAGGTAGACGAATCTTTACCAGGTTTAAAAAGGAGTTTCAATTTAGCAACTTTGAAGTTATTTGGAAGAAAAAAAAAAGGTATACAAAGGTTAAAATTTCACAAAAAGGTTAGGAAAATTTGAAAAACTGTGTTTCTGAACCCCATAGTCCAAAAATTCAAAACCGGATGCCTTCTTAACTAGGAGATTTTTAAAGACCTCCTCTTTGGAGGAAACCACCCAAGGAGGTGTAGATTTTTTAAAAGATAAATTAAAGGTTTCATTGGACGTTGGTAAAAGAGGATGTATTGAAAATTCATATTTTTGCTCGGGAAAACTATCCGACGAAACAGGAATTATGTCCTCAAGAATAGGACAATTCAGGGACTCGCCAACCCTGAAATTCAGGTTAAAGTTTTCATTATTGATGGTGCAGAAGTGCTCCCAGGCCTCGTTTTTAGTCTCATGAGTTTCCTTTTTGTATAAAGATCTTTCTTTTTTATATGGTAATTGTAGCTTATGAAATTCTAGAGATTAGAAAGTATTTTTATAAAAAAATATTTTCCTTTCTAGTGCATTAAGTTTATTCCTGAAAGTTTTTAAATTATTTTTCCATCAAGAGAAAACTGGAAGGCAAGAACTTGTTGCTTACGAAAGGATTAGAATGCGGAGCTTGGACGTTTGATATTAATAAATTGCAAAATCTTCCAGCAGATCAGAATTCTAAACTAATTCAACTGTTTGAAAATTTTCAGAAATTTATTGATACAATTTTTAGATTTTAAATAAAATTCGGAACTATTTAAATCGTATCGCAGATACACACACGATTAGTTTTAACTTTTTTTATTAACGTCGCACTAAAAGCAACACGAGGGCTATTGGAGACGGACCTCGTAATTTTGAACCACGATCAAGTGACGAGGACGACACCTGAGCTGGCAGTCCCCTCTCGTAACATCCACACCACGCCGACAGGAAGACTTTGGGCCCCGAACAGATTTAACGTGCATCAGCCCCGGCTACACGGTGGGTTTTTGGCGGCCAAGGATCGAACCCGCGACCGAAAGAAAACCACCGGCCACGAATCCGAAACCATGAGCACTAGGCGACCACGGCCAGATATACACACACACTGGGGTTCGCTCTGACATTCCCGGTCCAGAACCTCCACCTATCCACCAAATAAAGAATACTATCTGAAATCAAAGAAATATAATGGTTGCCCTTATTAGAATGAGCAACAAAAGTAGAACCCAAATTTGGTATATTGAAGAAATTATTATGTTTTAAGGCGAAATCGACCAGAAGATCCCCTGCCTGGTATTAGTTGTCATTGCGAGGTCTCCCATCTGAGGTAATGAAGTCATTCGACAGCAGATAATTATGATCCAAAAATTCATAAGCAGAAAGTTTCTTTAACAAAGTATCAAAATCATCATAAGGAGGTAAATATATATTTATTAATAAATGAGTTATTTAAATTTCAGAAAAACACCTATTTAATGATCAGTTTTATTGAAGAATTTAGGGTAAATTAATTTAATAAAACACGCATACGAGACATTTTTTTTTCAAAGACAAATATTGAGTTGAACCATCAGGATAACTTAAGGGATTATTAAAGTAAGGATCTTGGATAAACGGAAGGGATCGGGTCTGTTTTTCGAAGCTACCACAAAGACCTGAAGATGAGTAGCCATCGAATGATTAACATTCAGTTGCAAAATATTTATTTTATCAATCATGGGTGGGAAAAAAAGAAAGATAATACTTGATTGAAGTCACAGTGGGAACAAATGAAAACGTTATACAGATTAAAATCCATATGACATCAAATAAGTTTTTTCAGTTTTCGGTATGGGACAGATCTTGAATCTAAACCCATGATTAGAGTCACAAGTATTCAAAATGGCTGATTATTAGTACAAAAGTTTATGCATTTCACTGTGCTTGAGGTTCTGCCATAAGGCTCCTTTGATCCGGACTGATAGCACATTGGATCGTTTCCAGAATGAGTTTTTGTATGTCTAAATCCTCCACATTTTAATCAATTCATTAATTCAATTTTGACTCATTCAAGCTGAAGGTGAATATGAAACAAATTCTTTATTTTGTAGTAAGATTTGGAGTCTACTGTTATCACCCAATGTGAGTGACTGCGGTAGCCTAGGGATCATGGTTTTCGTTGAGACGCGGGTTCGATCCTTGGCCACTAAAAACCGGGTGATGCACATTAAATGTATCGGAGCCCAAAGTCCTCCAGACGGCGTGGTGTGGAAGGTAGGAGAGTGGGTGCCATATCAGGTGTCGTCCTCGTCACTTCACATAGGTTCAAATTTTCAAAGTCTTTCGCCATTAGCCATCCTGTTGATCTAGAGCGACATTAATAAAACTAAAACTAACTAAATCACCCAATGTGTTCCTCGTTTAGCTTTAATTGAGAAATTGATCGTTAAATTGCCATTCTTAAATATTTGATTCTTTTGAATTAAAATATCTTTTAGAGAATCGACTTATATGATGCATCCACTCCCAACAAAATAAAATGCAAATATCTAGCCTCCTTATATCATATATTTACAGGGATTTAAACCCATCAGAGATCCGTTACCAGCAACTGCACCTCATCCTAGTCGATCAGATCGACAGACAATTATCCGCGACTAATTTTATTAATAATTTTGGTTATTTTAAACAAAACATTTTTGAATGAGTTCTGATGTTGAAGGCTATTGGCGAAGGACCTCGTAATTTTGACCATGTATTGAATAAGGAGAACAATACCTGAGCTGCCACTTCCTTACCCAAACTTCCACATCAAGCCAACGGGGGAATGTAGAGTGTGTGAGTGAGTGACTGTGGTGTTTTATGGCGCAAGATCCAAAGTAGACTATGTTTCACCAAACAATTGTTAAAATAACTTAAAATAATATGATTTTATAAATACGGAACACTTGCAAAAAAATAAAATGAAAGTTTAATCATCAAATTTGGTGTAAAAGGCCAATGATTTTTAAGAATGCAAATATAATGGGATTCCACCTTCCCAAGTCAGATAGGTTTAAAACCGATGAATAAAAGAAAATGTGAAGATGATGGGGAAAGACCGGACAGTGAATTAAAATGTGATGAATAGTGTAAGGGACATGGCAGGAAGGACACTAAGGATCTCCTTCCCAAAACCAAAGATGTTTATGAGTTAACCGAGTAATGTCCAATGCGAAAGCGAGTCAGTCTGACATCCGCTCTTCGCAAATGGAACAACAGGTCATATTCCAATGATAGGCTTCTCCGAGAGTAGCTCGTTAAAGCATTGAAGATTCCATGGTTCCTGCCATGTCTGATGAATAATCTTTAAAATATGACGTTTTATGCCATCTATCGGGACTGCGAGGGGCGGACTATTCGTTGCTGATCGTGCAGCCCAGTCTGCTTGTTCATTGCCTAAAATATTACCTACATGATAAGGTATCCCACAGAATTGAATAATATAACACTTGCAATACAGACTACAAACTATGTCTGCAATTTCACAATCGTCACTGCAATCATCCAAATGTACTAATGTTTCCAGGACGCTCATGCTGTCAGTATATATTACGAACTTTCGAGAACTGGATTTCTCGATCAATCTGAAGACACAGTAACTAAATGGCGACAGCTTCGGTAGTATAAATACTGCAAGGGAAGGTGGAACTTTGACCAGATTTAATATGCATTAGCTTCGCTACACGGCTGGTCTTTAGGGGGATTACAGGTCAGGGATACAACGAAAACAGCTCCGACTACAAGTTCGTGAACATGATCATGATTGGCTATCAAGATGTGAAATTCACGACCGTTTCAACTGGATAATATTTTATTTGTCTTCTCTTTTTTTTTTCTTCTTCTAATATAACTTGGATTTTATTTAAAGCCCACCATATAGACCACTAGACCATATATAACCACTAGACTATTGCGGCTACCTGATATACTTTGAATCTGTTCAGATTACATGTCCTCCAGTTAGTGTGGTTTGGTTAATTAAGGATGCATCATCGCTTGATATAGCTTCAAAATATGAGGTCATTTGCCAATAGTTCTTTTTTTTTTTGCTTCTAAGTACGACGCTAACAATCAGTCGAATTCTCTTGCAGAATGGATCATGTTACGCGTCCTCAAACCAGTCATTAGTCAAAATGATTAAAACTGAAAATAAAGCTTTAATGTTAATCGGATAACGAAGGAATTTCCTTTCTACTTTAGATGTATTGTGGTTTTTAATTTTACTGAAGAAATTTATTATGAAACTGCGCATGAGCAATTGTTCTGAAAGGAGTTATGAGTCAAAATCATTACAACTGGTGGTAATGAAAACTGGAGAATAGATTATCTGTCAATTATCTTCCTCATTTCGCAATCACGGTTCAAATTTAAAAGATTTATTCAAAAATTGTTCTCGTGTTAATTTCAAAGTAACATTGTTATATTATTTTTTATGAGAGACGTTTTAGGTATGAAAGGTCTATATTGAATATAGGTATATAAATCTCTTAGTTAGACAAAGAGCACGGAATAACCATTAGATAACCACTATACCCAAGTTCTATATATATATGATGATGATTGATTGTCTGTTACCATAGTACTTTGAAGCAAAGCAAAGACTGTATGTGATGGACCAACAATTTTTGAGCCACAGACCCTCAAGAAAAGAAAACACGTGAGCTGGCAAGAAATTTTCTTAAAAACCAAGATAAATGAGCTGCATTTACTTATTGCAACATCGTCATTCATTTATTGGAAGTGAGATAATTTTGAAAATATTTCATGACTTGGGAAATAAAATCATTTGTAGAATCAGAAAACAAAATTTTAGGTAAGTATTCGAAAAACAGGCTAATATGTTTGGCATGCTTTATAGACTTGAGTGTTAATGTGTCTTCGAGGTGTGACTAAATCATCAGTATACTAATTTAAAATAAAGCATTCCTAAATGTAACTATGACTAAAATTAAAATATTCTGCATTTAGAGCCGTTGTTTACACGCTCTTCAATTAAACACTTAATTCGATTCCATAAAGTAAGCACAAGATTTTAATAAAATTATATCAGTACAGTATTTGAATGTGACTGATTATTAACATCTCAATGAGAAGGTACACAAGGACCAATGGCGAAGGATCTCATCATCCTGAAAGTTGGTCAAATTTCGAGGATCAATACTTAGCTGACACTTCCGGGGGGTGCCAGTTCAGGTGTCGTCCTCGTCACTTGACCATGGTTCAAAATTATGAGGTCCGTCACCAATAACCCTCGTGTTGCTTCTAATAGTGCGACGTTAATAAAAACTAAACTAAACTAGCTGGCCCATCCATCTCCAAATTTCTATACACTAAACGGAAAGACACGAGACCTCTATCACATTTTTTGTACATCAACCCACTATACAGCGGGGCATAAGTGGCTTTTAGGCTCGAGCCCATACTCGACAATACATTAGGCAGTAAGTTTGCGAGCTCGACCACTAGGTTACGGCAATCACCAATACCTCTGAGAGTCGAATTAGAGATGATAAATTCCTATTACCTACGACAGATTAACAATATGATAATTTTTAATTGGTCTCCTTTTGAGTGAATGAGTATGGATTTTAATGGCGTAAGAGTTACATATGACTAAGTTGCGCTCAACAAGGAAAATGGAGGAAGTAAAGACATAATATACTCACCATGCATTGAAGAGCTAATTAAGTGAAACGATTTTCTCCCAAAATTTTTAAGAGTAAAAATGTGCTGCGCAAAAAAGTTTAAAAACGGAAATTGATATGCAAGGCTTAAAACAGAAAAGAAACTATTTATGGATAATAACACGAAGCTTAAACAGCAACAAACATTATTTTCGGATATATTCTTTAAGGGGCTTTAGTTAGAGTAAAGCTTATATTTCATCCTGTATCCATGATAATTGCTATTTTGAAGTTTACATTTCGGTGAAGTGAGTGAGTGACTGTGGAGTTTTTTAGCGCAAGAATGAAAGCTGGCTATGCAGCAGCAAACACTTGTTAAAATCGATTAGAAAAAATGAACTTAAAAACATGAGATAAACACAAAATGATAAGAGATAAAAAGTTAAAGTTCAAATATGGCGTAAAAGGCCAATATGTCGTAAATAAGAAAATGAATTATGGTGGGGGATTTCTCTCACCAAATCAGATTAGTTTAAAACTGATGAATGAAAAAAAAAAATTCGACAATGATGATCAAACACCGAACAATCAATTAGGATATGATGAATAGAGTAAAGGGCATGGTAGAAAACACACTCGGGAGCACTCTCCTCAAATAAGAGATGTCTAAGGGTAAATCGAGCATGTTCAATGCGAAGGCGAGTCAATCTGACATCCGCTCTTCGCATTGAAGCAATAAGCCATTCTCCAATGATCGGCTTTCCCGAGTGCAGCTTGTTATGCGATTGGAGACTCCATGATTCCAGCCATGTCAGATGAATAATCTATAAAATATGACATATTATGTCATCAAATGGGACTGCAAGCTGCATAGAATTCGTCGCCAGTCCTGCAGCCGAGACTGCTTGTTCATTACCTAAAATACCTACATGACTAGGTTTCCAACACAATTTAGTAATATAACCTTTTTTATACAAACAACAAACCATGTCTGTAATCTCCATCACAATAGGATGACCACGATCGTCCAGATGTACTAATGTTTACAGGAGGCTCATGCTGTCATTATATATTACGAACTTTCGAGAACTGTATTTCTCGGCCATTCTGAGGGCATAGTAGATGGCAACAGCTTCGGCAGTGTAGACACTACAGGAAGCGTCGAGGCTGAAACTGAGCTGATGTCATTTGAAACGAAACCGCAGCTGACGTATCCAGTTCCTTTCGGTCCATCCGTATAGTTCGGAATAAAATCCACGTACTGACTGCGACGGAAGGCAAAGATTCCCTGGAAAACAATGGAACATGTGTTGCATTTGCTATATAAAGCATAGGGGTTATGAAAAGTAAAACTTGGCTTATTGCAGGGAAGAAATTTAATAAAATTTCCCTGTTGAACACCCAAGTCATGTAGGCCGAGTTCCGTAATGATTTCCATTACCTTTTCTGATAAAGGATTGATGAAAGAAGGTCGAGCATCGTAAGGTCTCCGTAAAGATGTACTAATAAGAATTGTCGAAAGAGGATGAAAATGAGTAGATGTCATGGGATAAAAGAAATTGGGACACAGTTTCATACGCCGCAAAGCCAAATGTAATTGGTTAAAAAGCACATAGAGGCTCTGCACAGACTACGTTCGAAACGCACCACAGCAGATTTTCAGAGCCTTATGGTGGACTGGGTCAACTTTCAGCAAGGTAGTTTTGCCGGCCGATCCGTAAACGATACATCCATAATTGATTCAAAACAGAATCACCGACTGATACACTCGGAGTAAAGAAGTTCGATCCGCTCCCCAAGAGGTGTTGGACAACACCTTCAAGATATTGAGGGATTTCTCACACCTCTTCCGCAGATGTAAAATGTGTGGTAGGAAATTGAGTTTGCGGTCGAAAATTATTCCGAGGAAGCGGACTTCAGGGACGACCAGAATAGACGTATCACGGATGCGAATGTCAGGATCGAGATGGAGACCCCATTGCCTACAAAAATGCACGCAATTATTCTTGCTGGCAGAAATACTATGCCCATTCACGTCACATCATGTAACCAGGTTATTGACTACGGTTTGAAGTCGTCATTCAATGATACACATTGACGATACTTCACAGGAAATCTGCAGATCTTCGATGTTTAATGAACCATGAACTGATGGTTGCAAATGAGAAAGTATGGGAGAAATATGACAAATAAAAAGAGTGGGAATGCTCCCCTGAGGAACTCCTTCAAATAGAGTAAAAGATAAAGACAAAACATTACCAACCCGTACTTTAAATGATCTAAAAGACAAACACATTTGGATAAAGAGGCAATTTGCCTCTCAGAACATAACCGTGTGAAGTGCGCAGTATCCCATAGCGCCAAGTACGGTCGTATGCCTTTTCGATATCAAATAAAATAGAAACCAAATGATTCTTCTGTACAAAAGCAGAACGAATCTGATTTTCGAGTAGAACCATGTCATCGACTGTAGATCTTCCTTTACGGAAGCCACTCTGAAACAGAGGAATGCATTGATCTTTTTCCAATTGATAAACGAGACGGGCATTGACCAGATGTTTTAGGGTCTTACAGAGGCAACTCGTCAGAGCGATAGGCCTATAGTGCAGAGGGTTCTTTGGATCCTTACCAGGCTTCAGAATAGGAATAACGATTGCTTCCTGCCACTGGCTAGGAAACACATGTTCCTTCCATATTTTCGGTAGGTAAAGGAGACTGACAGGTGAATCCTCGCTCAAGTGGCGAAGCATATCGTATGTTATACCATCAGATCCTGGACTGGTATTGTTAGATAAGGATAGAGCCTTTCTCAATTCCCACATATCAAAGTCACAGTTGTAAGGGAGTGGTTACCGACACCTGAAGTTGATAGGTGTCTACTCAGAACGATTCTTAGTCGCTAAAAATGTAGCACTATATGAAACAAAGCTTGACACACTAGCAAAAGAGAGGCCAATGACATTGGCCAATTCGACAGGTGAAGAATGCACAGCATTTGCAGTTTCTATTAACGGTATGGAAACTTCCCGATACAGGGAGTTTGCAACTTTTATCTTTCTACATAACTGTTGACTTGGGGTAAACGATGTGATGGAAGAGACATACCTGATCCAAGTTTCTCTTTGACAATGTTGCCTTATTCTGCGAGCAAACGCCCTTGCCCTTTTAAAGGCTATGAGGTTTTCGGTTGTAAGATATCGTCTGAATATACCCCTCAATTTCTTTTGTTCCCGGTCGGATGGTTGACAGTCCTTATTCCACCATTGTTTATTTATCTTGCTCTGTGAATTTCTACTCTTTCGAATCGCTGCATCAACAGCGTTCACGATAGAGGCAGTGGCATTGTGGACAGAGTCTTCAATATCTCGATCTTGAACTATTGTACCGATAATAACCGCTAATCGTGTGAATAAATCCCAATCTGCCCGGTTGAATCGGTAAGTGGAGGGACGCAATCGCACCCCACTACCATAAACCTGGAAGATTATCAGAAGGAAATGATCACTATTAAGTAGATAATTTAGAACCTCTAAATTCAGCAACAGTAGCAGTGCCGGTGAACAAATGGCTAGATCAAGGGAATGAAATGTTCTATAGGGAGCACGGAAATACTTCTTCTCTTCGGTGTTCAGAAGTTTAGTTTAGTTTAGTTTATTAACGTCGCACTAGAAGCAACACGAGGGCTATTGGCGACGGACCTCGTAATTTTGAACCACGGTCAAGTGACGAGGACGACACCTGAGCTGGCACCCCCCTCTCCTAACATCCACACCACGCCAACGGGAGGACTTTGGACCCCGAACAGATTTAACGTGCATCAGCCCCGGCTACACGGCGGGTCTTTGGCACCAAGGATCGAACCCGCGACTGAACGAAAACCGCCGGTCGCTAGTCCACGACCTTGACCACTAGGCTACCGCGGCCCGGTGTTCAGCAGACAGAGACTGTGATCAGAGATCAATTTCTCGATCTGAAGACCACGAGAATTCTTACCATCATAAACCCACTGAGGGCTGTGTCTATTAAAGTCACCTAGCACAAGGAAGGGAGTTGGTAAATGATTGACTTATTGGTTCAAATCCATTTGTGACACAACATCGTTAGGTGGCAGGTAAATGCAGCAGACTGTGATTAAAGTGCGAGCATGAATTCGCACCGCTACAGCCTGCAACGATGTGGTCAGTGTAATGACGTTATGAGGATAGTTCTGGGATGCCAAAATACAAACACCTCCAGAAGAAGGTGATGCGCCATCAACATCTCGTCGTACACAATGATATTCACGCACTTGGGTTGTCATATAACTCTTCAGGAAAGTCTCCTGAAGAGCAATGCAGACAGGTTGGTGCGTAAATAGTATGAATTTGAGATCCTCTAGTCTGGGTCGTAAACCACGGCAGTTCCAAGAAACAAATACCATTAATTAGGCGCACTAGAAGATGAAGGTCCCGTTTCCAGGACCCCCCATGAAGCCATAATCTTCGGGCGATGGGTGTAATACCACCGCATGCCCGTCAATGACCCTACTTATTTTGCGAGGAACGCTGTTCTTCGAAGCAAATTTTAATTTTTGCTTCTGTTTTGCAAAGCCTTTGACCTGGCCAATGGCCTAGCCTGAATAGCCTTAACAAAGGAAGTTTTTTTTTTGAATAATTAATTTTTTTTTGATTGAAGAGCCTTAGAGTTAGGTAGTGGTGTCTTATTTTTAGGTTGAGGTTTCTTAATGGTAGGAACAGGTTCAGGAAATTGCGTTGATTTAGATATTTAAGTAGTCTGGGTTGCCGTAGGAAGCTACTACGCGGCGAGCTTCGGGATACGACAAATTCTGCAGCGTTTTCACCGTAGATATTTCTTTTTCCTCGGCCCACTTAGGACAAGAACGAGAGTATGCAGGGTGGTTGCCCTAACAGTTGACGCACTTTTCTGCAGCGTTACAGGAAGCACTATCGTGTCCTGTTGCTGTACAGCGAGCGCACGTCAACTATCCCCTACACGCGTTCTCAGAATGGCCATAACACTGGCAATTAAAACATCTCAGAGGGTTTGGGATATACAGTTGGACAGAGAGTTGGAGATATGCGGCATGAACAGTGTGTGGCAGGGTAGGATTCGAGAAGGTCAAGATGAGGTGCTGGGTGTTAAGCACTTTACCATCTCTCCTAATCGTAATCCTCCGGACACCACAAACCAGCTGGTCCTGCAAATTCTCCGAAATCTTTTCCTCCGACACGTTTTCCAATTCCTTTGAGGATATCACGCCACGAGAGTAATTCAGGTTTCTATGTGGTGAAGTCGTTACAGGATAAGGTCCCAAGGTCTTCATACTCATTACAAGTTGAGCTTGTTTTGAGTTTGAGACCTCGATTAATAGGTCCCTAGAACGTAGTTTCTTGATGTCCTTAACTGTTCCCACCATACCCTGTATTCTTTTTTGAATCAAGAAGGAAGATATGGTTGTAAAAGTGTCGGTTTCTCTTTTTATGACGAAGAATATAAAGTTATTATTTGTACTAATGTCTGATTTTTCTATATTTTCAGTTTCTATATGATGCTCAACACGGTCAGCTCATGATTCATTAGTCGATTTGAAAGAGTGTGTAATAACTTTGCGAGCCAAAATCTTATTTCCTTTATTTGTCGCCATATTGCCAAAAGAAAAAAAAATTTCACGGAATGACATCTAGTTCGATGGGGCCTCCACCAGACCCCATCTCCCCACCCTTTCCTAACGCGGAAAGGAGTAACCAACGGAGAGATTAGTTCAAGCCGGACAATGTGAACTGCCCTATTACGTGCCCAGGCAGAGGCACAGTCCAAGGCCGAAACCAAGGAGGATTTCTCGCAATGGGAGGGAGGTCATACCATCCAGCCATACGTAACCAAGGTTCTCCCTCTGGGAACATTTTGAGGATGACGTTCCGAAACTATAACAGACAGCTCACACAACTCCTCTCTTCACACACCCTTCCCCAACTAGGGCCTTTTCCAATCACGCCCATGCGGTCTCCCACTAGATACTTAGGCATGAGGGGTACTGGAGCCCCGTATTGCCAGAGCTAGGCACGCAGGAGATCGGCATTGATATGCCGTCGGCCATTTAGTGTATTAGTAGGACACCACAAAGATTTTTTTTTCTATTTTTAAATATTTTTATAATTTTTTTTTAAATATTTTTTATAATTTTTTTTAAATATTTTTATAATTTTTTTTTAAATATTTTTATAATTTTTTTAAAATACTTTTATAATTTTTTTGAATTTTTTTTACACAAATGTTAATACAGACACATAGATGAAATAAAACTAAGTTCGTGGTAATTGTTTTTCGCCTGATATCACAAAATAACAAACGGAACCCCCCCCCCCCAAGCAAAACACATGACAAAAAAAAAGGGGGGGGGAAGTAGAGGAAAAAAAAAATCACTGATGTATGTTTCCTCAGGGTTATGGTGCCCGAACTCATCTGAAGAAAATGAGCTCCCTGATGGGGCCATATTATTTAGAGGAATTTGATCCTTAAAGGATTTAACGTGCATCAATCGTGCTATGCGGCGGGTCATTAATGGCATCAAGGCTCATACCCATGTTTCAACAAACGCAAAGTTGGCCGTGAGTCAGCGACCATCACCACTAGACTATCGCTGCCATCAATGCATTTCAGAAACTAATTAGGGACGAAAAATGGTACTACCCACTAACTTTGAAACTTAGATTTGTGATGTGATGTTAATTTTAATTATGTCTTATTAATGGACATCAATGAAGTAACCTCAGTAAAAATAATCCCTCAATTGATAGACAAGAAAATAAAACAAGAATCGAAGTAGCGTTTCTGCAGCTTAAGAAATCACTAAAAATTTTTAAACTATTGCGAAACTTTTAGTATCTCACAAACATTGTCAAATATTTTATTAATTTTCTATCTTTATATCTTTGCATAATCTTTCAATCAAAAGAATTATAAATAAACGGAATTTAAATTACATGTATGCTTATATGTAGTTTTTACTTATTTCCATTCAATAACTAAAGCTGGATTAAGTGCGTAATTTGTATGATACAAAATAAAATGTCTTCCAATATAGTCCATGTATAATAGCACTGTAGAAACCTTTACTCTAGAGTATCACTGCAGCCACTTATTGCAGAACTTATATTTGTAAACAATAAGCTAGTGAATTTCTTGAACTTGTTGTATTAATTTTCTCGCAGAACTGTGTATTGACTTACTGATTATATTTAACATTTTCCAATAGTTATAATGATGAATTCAAGTCTAACTTTGCTGCCCGTTCTAAGCGTAGTTTTTAGTGAGTTTCATTAGAGTTTGTGAATGTAAAGTTTATTGTCGCAAGAGCCAGGTATGGCTATGCTGCGCCAAACAAGATGAAACTGTGGTCTAGACGTGAAGTTGAAAAAAAGATAAAAAAGGTTTACAAGGAGGGTTGAAAATCGAGAAGGATCGCTAGGGTATCTCGGGATTACGTCACCCGTGTTTACCAAAGACAGTAAACCAAATGGGAAAGAAAAAGATCACTAGGGTGCCTCGGGGTCATGATGCTCGTACTTACCTGAAGAAGGCAAGTCCCTGAGGTCCCGTGATATAATCCCCAGGGGCAGGGTGCCTGGCTATATCCCCAGACGCTGGGTACCCATTTTAGTCGCCTCTTACGACATGCATGAGCTACAGTGGGACTA
The DNA here is from genome assembly GCA_019974015.1 of Nephila pilipes. Taxonomy (NCBI): domain Eukaryota; kingdom Metazoa; phylum Arthropoda; class Arachnida; order Araneae; family Nephilidae; genus Nephila; species Nephila pilipes. Next base: position 257,654 of record BMAW01110294.1, on the reverse strand, counting down.
TTCTGTCATTCCCGGTCACCACACGGGTCTTCATTAGAGTTAGACTGGGCATGGCTGGTATGGAAATGTGAAAAAAAGATATGGATATATACTCGTAACTTCAAGATTAACATAACTAGATAATATGTAACAAAGGTACTTAAGTAAATGTACTGCGTAATTTGTAATAATAAAACACCGGTAAGAAAAGAGTTTTTTGAGCATGAGTTTCCTTACAAACTTCACACTTCGCGTAACATAATTTATTTTTCATTAATTTTTAACAAAATAATAATTAACAAAATAGTTTAAGAATTGACCCTTTCACCTGGGCGACGGATTTAGAGATCATTTGGTGAAAAACTTGGTGTTTAAATTATTTCTTCAAATAATTAATTTTAATCAATTTTTATTAATTATAATTAAATTATCATATTGTCATCCGAAAACTATCGTGTACAGAAAATTTCAGTTCAATAGAGCGCTTTAAAATACAAGAAAAAAAGCTTTTAAATTTTGACACAGAAAAAGTTACAATGCGAGTTAAAAAAAAACATTCAATTGCCATAAACAACCCATTAAAAATTCAAAAAATGGAGAGTAAAATAAATTTGAAGGTTATTTTTAATTCACTATGTAAATATAATACATACATCAAAGCAATAATGAAAGAGTAAAACAATGAATTTTGTAAACATGAATCATACTTAAAAATTTCTTGCAGTTCTTCAGCAAGTTCTCACTTCTGCGGCTACTTTCAGAGAAAAGTGATCTTCATTTATAAAAATGAGTAGTCGAGAATCCCGAGGAGTCTTAATTCAAATAGAAAATCTGCGTTAAAATGTACATCGGATTTAATTTCAAAATCATATCAAGCAGCAGCCTTTAAAACACTTTCAATATTACTAAATATTTACTTTCAATATTTAAAATTCAATTGTTACAATGCCTTTGATTGAAAAGCTTTATATCGGCTTCTAATTTTGTTGACGCTTCATCAACATCTGTCCATTTTAAATCTATAACATTGATACAATGTCTCAATGATTCAAATACGCATCTTGTTCCATTAGAAACCTGCAATGAACTATTTCTAGCACTTGCTATTGAAACATAACAAGAAACGATAATAAGTAGCCACATGAATTCATACGCAGACATGTCGATTTGATAATCATTTACTATCTTATCTAAAAGTAGAGTAAAACTGTTCCGATTTAATTCTTTCGAGATTCTCATTAATTCTTGATTAAAGAGTAAATATATTTCCATTTTGGAATTTTCCACAATATAAGGAATCCTCTTGAACAACTGATTCGTATATTGTGACTCACAGGAGAGTTATGTATCTTTATCGTAGCATTTCTGAACAATAAGAAAAAGCAGTTCAGGAAATGAAAGCATGAGGGCATTTTTAACCATAGAGATCCTACTTTAACAGTAAATCTGTAATTGATGAAAAACTTATTGCAGTATATTGCTTAGGTCTTAAACTAATTCATTAAGAAAAAAAGTAGGAAGCCTAAATTATTTTAAACTATACAAACTCTTCTTACGCGTGGAATTGATTGATTGATCTATTTTACAGGATATTGATTGCCTTGAATTTATTAAAATCTCACTAGAAACAACATGAGGGTTATTGGTGGCAGACCGAGTTATTTTGCACTTCAGTCAAAAGTGGCGAGAATGACACGTGAGATGGCACCTCTTCCTTCGAACTCCCACACTACGACATCGGGAGACCAGGAGCCTCAATAATTTTAATGTGCATATGGCCCACAATGTGAGTCTATCATGGCACCAGGGCTCGAATCTACGATTCTACGAAAGTCGCTGGCAGTTATTGTGTGAATATGACCACTAGGCTACCGCGACCATTGGGTATTGAGCAACAAAGACTATTATCTCCAAGCGTGGAATTTTTTCTTGGAATTTGGTACGTAAGTAAAATGCCTCATTTGATTGCTTGTTTTATTTCATCAAAATTCACATAACTTATTTTATATGCCTTTCAATTTCAAAACAGAATCATAACATATTTTTTAAAATTTCTATACTCGAGATCAATACGAAAAATATAGAGTAAATTTAAAGAGTGATCATGGCAAAGTGCGTAGTTTCCGCCCAGTAGTGAGTTACGGTCCTTAAGCTATTAAAAACATGTCATATAGCGGCAATGAGGCACATTAAATATATTGAGGTTCTAACCGCCTTATTCACCGTTAACTGGATCGGCAATCAAAGGAAATGCATCCGAGGTTTTCCGTTAAGTATATTTCACCATCGCAGATTCATTCTCTAAGTCCAAGTTAGGAAATATTGATCTGGCAGAAAGAAGAGTCACCGAGTGGTCAAGTCACTTTGCCATTAAATCCGGATTAAAACTCTAAAAAAATATTTTATATTATTATTACTTGCAGAAATGAATAAAAAAGTGATACAAAACTTATAACTAAATTTTATTCAACACTTTTAACCATTAATAATATAAGAGTTCCTATAAAGAATATTTTCTAGGGCCCTTAATCATAAATATAAGCAAATTATCATTAAAATCTTCACGCTGGCATATAATACGTGTTTTAACAAATTGGGTGATATACACTTTAAGGAAAAACTTTATATTTCTATATATATATATATATATATATATATATATATATATATATATATATTTATATATAACTTTATATTTATATATTTATATTTTTATATTTCTTTTGATTGGCGGTTCAGTTAACGGTGAATAAGGCGGTTAGATTTCTAGTTTGTGTGGTGTATAAGTTTGTGAAGGGAGTTTCCAACTGTGGCTTCATCCATGTCACATGACCAAAGCTCGAAATTTCTAGGGCAATTAATCTTCGTGTTGCTTCTTAGGGGGACGTGAGTCATCCCATTGATGAAGTGAGAAGTTTAAGAAAGTAGAGTTCTCATATCCTCATCCTGGTTCAAAATGACGTGGTCATCACCAATATTCCTCGTGCTGCTTTTAACTGAGCATTAAGTAAACAATCATTCAATTGATAAAATTTTAATTTTGAACCCTGGTCAAGTTTATGTGTGATAATGAAGCTAAATGAAATGATATACCCTTCAAACTTCCACATCGCAAGACTAAGTACTTTGAGTTTATGCTACACTTCGTGTTCTCTAGAGTTTTGAGTTCGAATTTGCAATAGCTCAAAATAGCGCTCTAGAATAATGGAGGTTGCCTTCATTTTAATCCTACCATATATTGAAGTCTTTTTTCACGATATAGCGTGTAAGTTATTGGAACAGGATTTTAACGTGCGTGTTTTCTTTATTACTGAACTATTGTTAAGAACTAAAAGGTATACATTTAATAATTTGATATGTGGCACAAATATATATTTCATTAATAATTAGAGTTCTGATCTTAAGTAAGGGCCGCGGTAGCCTAGTGGTCAAGGTCGTGGACTAGCGACCGGCGGTTTTCGTTCAGTCGCGGGTTCGATCCTTGGCCGCCAAAGACCCGCCGTGTAGCCGGGGCTGATGCACGTTAAATCTGTTCGGGGCCCAAAGTCCTCCCGTTGGTGTGGTATGGATGTTAGGAGAGGGGGGTGCCAGCTCAGGTGTCGTCCTCGTCACTTGACCGTGGTTCAAAATTACGAGGTCCGTCGCCAATAGCCCTCGTGTTGCTTCTAGTGCGACGTTAATATAAACTAAAACTAAACTGATCTTAAGTAAATAAAAAAAATATTGTAAAATAATAACTGTACCTGGGTTATTCGTTTAAACAATTTGGGAACAATATCCTATATGGTAAAAATCGTAATATTAGAGTTCAAAGACTTAGTGTCTTGTGATCAAATACTGAAATTTAAATATCTATCTCATGAATTTGGAATACATTCATTTTTAACGAACATTTTTGTATTAAATCTTATTTTTGCTTCACTTTCATAAGACGAGGGCGACACCTGAACTGACATCCTCCTGTCTGAACTGACCTGGTATGACAGAATAGTCCCACTGTGACTCGTTCATGCCGTTAGAGGAGACTAAAATGAGTATACAGCGTCTCGGGGGTATAGCCGGGCAGCCTGCCCCTGAGGATTATATCAGAGGCCATCAGGGACTTGCCTTCTTTATGTAAGTACGGGCATTATGACCCTGAGGCATTGAAGTTATTTCTTCTTTTCCATGGGGTCATTAGTAAAAATGGGTGGCACCCCCCTGGGATACCCTAGTGATCCTTCTCTATATTCGAACCTTTTTTTTTTTCTTCAACTAATTTTTGTCTTTTTTTTTTCGTATCCAGATCACAGTTACACCTTGTTTGGGGTAGAACAACTACATCTGGCTCCTGCTCCAATAACCTTTACATTCACTTACCCACTCTTCGCCACATCCCTTCCGTGGATTTGTAGCCGAAGTTTTTTTCATTGTGTCGTGTGTTCAAGCCCTTGTACCACTACAGAACTCCCCTTGTAACGTGGCTGACGAACGCTATATCTGTCAAGGTCTAAAGCCCTTTTCTTGGCTGGCTTTGTAAGTTTAGACAAGTAGATGCCAGTTCAGTTGTCATCTTCGTCACCTGACCGAGGCTCAAAATTACGAGGTCCATCGCCAATAGCCCTCGCGTCGCTTCTCAATGCGACGTTAATGAACACAGATATAGAGCCAACGTATTACTCCATTTAAAGGCCACTGGCTCCAATTTAATTCAAAGCAAAATGAAATAATCTTAAAATGTTCTGAAGTGAATTAAATATATCTATGAAAGTTTGTAATTTGTGAAAAAAACATGTTTGATGTTCAAGTTTTTCCCACTTACTGCAATGTGTTTTTAGTTACTAACTATGGAATATCTTAAAAACGAATACATATTTGCATTCGATTTTGTTTCATTTGTTATAAAATCATACGATCCAAGCTGGAAGACACTGAGTTTATTACCCAGATCTGATGTTAATTGTTTCTTCTTCACACAGAGCATTTCAGAAGCTGTAGCTTACATTTTAGATAAATCGGTGTCTTCAAATGCTAGCTACTGCTTCGATCACTGGTTCAAAAGGCAGCAGATCAACTACGAAAATATCAAGAATTTAATAAAGAACTTCACAGTCAATGTTTGTATGGAAGAATTCTCTCCCTCAACATTCTTAGAGACATGTTCTTTTATTTCAGAACTCTCTGCTCTTGCCTACATTTATGGGGTATGTGGAGCTCCACCGTATGCAATATTTTGCATAACTCACATATTATCGTACTTCAAAAAACATGAACAATTTTTTGATTTTTCATGGTCTGAACTGGAGGAAATTGCATTGGGTATGAAACTTACATAATCAGTACTTTATTTATTCTAATGTGCGCCTGAATTATAGAAGCTATTTAAAATTTACTATTAAATATTTAAGCCTAAATTGTGAAGCTAAGCACTGATTTCCTGAATACCGTCTTGGTACCACCCAATGTCAGTCAAAATTATTGCTTAGCATTTTATTAAAATATATTTATATGTTAAAGTTGGTAACAATAAGATGCGTAGAAATATCTATTTATCTAATGTTGCGAATGCATGACCATAGATTATTTACACCTAAGATTGTTTCAAAGATTTTGAAATATAAATTGTGTCTGTGGAATGTAAAAAAACTGTTTTGGAAAATGTTTGTTGTTATATTTAATGTAATTCCTTCCCCTGTTATTTGCAATCTAATTTTATATTTTTAATTTTGATCATGACCAGTAATCACAATTTGTCATTGTACTATTCTGGATTTATATCTGTATATACATATGACATAAATGAAAATACTCTTGCTAGCAAATTCATATACACGATAGTTATTTGCAAAAATCTTGTAATATGGCAGCGATTTTAATATGATATTTTAAAATGCAATTTTGGAAGACGTATCACTGTTAATGTATAGTGAAATACCTACATTTTTTAGAAAATAAACTATTTTCTCTAGCAATAATTACAAATATTAGATTTTAATAGTTGATACATGTATTAGATTATGTATAATTTTTGTTTGCTGCTGAATAACCTCAATGAAGAAAATTTACGTAAATTTACGTATTAATAAAGCTAAAATTTTATTTTTACTTAAATTAGTTCTACAGTTATTTCCACAATTTTAGAAATAAAAGAAATTCTTTTTAAAATGATTTTTGTATGAATAATGTAGTAAAATGTACACCTACAATGTCTTGATAGAATTAAAATATGTTTGAATTAACATTAATTAATAACTTAGTTATATTTGATTTGGAATTTTACTGAATTTTTAAATGTTAAATTAAAATTACAGTTATTAAATTTTACTAACAAATTAATTTTATATTTGTGAACCATTTTGTAACAAATGCAGTCATATTGTGTTGTATAATCATTTCATTGTACAATCAAATTATATTAATGAGACTGTAATTTCAAATTGATTTTAATTTTGCGAGATGAATAACAAAATTATTTGAAATAAATGTCTGCATTTTCTGTTTTCGAATTTATTATTATACTGATACACAGCAATGTACTTTATAAATCCGAATTTCTCAAGAACATTAAAGTACAAACACAAAAAATACGGAACTAACCTCAAATAATTGAACCAAATTATTTCATATAAATGAATCAAACTTCGAATAGACTGTTGATAAAAGTCATGTTATTCGTGGCAAAATATTGCGGAAGTCCTGATTCGACTGAAAACTGTCGTGTGTAATAACTGAGGGTTACTCCACAAGAATACGAAATAGGCGCCAAAAACACCAATTGGCGAAATATGGAAGTTAGGTGATAAATGATTGAAGAAGAAATTAGTTATCATCCGGCTGTTTGGAATGGAGTGACCGTTTAGAGAAGGAGGTGCCAGCTGAGGTATCGTCTTCATCACTTGACCAAAGCTAAAAATTAGGTGGTCCGTCACTAATATCCCTCGTTGGTCTTTTAGTGCTACGTTAACAAAACAAAAAAAAAAAAAAACACTTCTATATATACTCATTGAAATTAATTTCGATCACCATTAGAGTATGATGCTTTAGTTTAAAGTTAATATAAAAATATATTTACTGTCTCTAGTTTACGAAATATTCAATTTAAACCGAAAGGTTATTGAGCTGTTAGTCACAGCTTGTAATCACTCGAAATTCCCTCAGAAACTAATCATACTGAAGTAAGGTATTTACGAACGCGCAATACGCAACTATTTCCTTTCTCCGATGAGGTGTTTATGTTAACATTGATGATGAGTCTCTGAAATACCCAAGCACAATCTTGCTCTACTTACGTTCTTTTTTTCTCGTGTTCCCATCCCCATATTCCCTCAATTTTTACTTTTATTGAGTTTAGTTTAGCTCACAAAAGAACAGTTTTTTAAAGTAAAATTTTGCACAATTCAAAATTCAAACCATGCTTGTTTAAGAATAAGAATTCTCTTACTGGACTATAAATTATGAATAAATATTTATTAAAGTACATCATTTGAATTTTGTTTATTTCAGAATACTTTTAAAAATACTAATTTTAGAATTAAACTTCGTTATTCTACTGTAAACATTTGACAAAATTGGAGGTGTGACGCTAATTTAGTGAGCAACATTAATAAACAATCACAAACGTGATATGTGATTTCTGGTACGAAAATTAACGTTATTGTCTAAGGCTCGCAAACTGTATTTTTATATAAACGTTATCATTCATGATCATATTCTTCATCTGCCTTCTGTAATCTTTACCCCTCCCCATAGTGACCGGGTATGAATGAAAAGTGTCATTGTATGTCATGCATGTCATAAAGAGGTGACTAAAATGGGTACCCAGTGTCTAGGAGTACAGCTGGACCACTTGCCCCTGGAGTTATCAGGGACTTGTTGTCGTTTGGTAAATACGTACAACATGACCCTGAGGCAACCTTGTGATATTTTTCTTTCCTATGGGATTTACTGTCTATCATAAATACGGGTGTGACGCGCACCCCGGTTTACTATAGTGATCCTTCTCTATTTTCGACCCTTCTTCATGTCTCAACCAATTTTTAAGATTTTTGAATTTTTCCAGTTTCTAGATCACTGCATTACCTTGTTGGGCGCTACGTAACCGCATCTGGCTCTTGCTCCATTAAACTTCAGGATCATACATATACACGCACTCTGTAATCTTTAATCTTTTTTGAATGATATTTTATAGGATTTCCATGTTTTTTTTTTTATAATTGATTAGAATTTCTTTAATATTATCGAGAAAATTATGGTCGCAATACACTAGTCAGTCACAGACTTGAGGTCGGTGTCAATTTTTTCAAATCGTGGTCACGAGGTAGGATCTACTAAAGGCAGACTGTATAGCGGGGCGACATCAGGGACTTGCCTTTTTCAGGTAAGTACGGGCATCATGATACCTAGTCACCCTATTGACCTTTTTCTTTCCTATGGGGTTTGCTGTTTTTGGTAAACACGGGTTAAGCTTTCCGGGGATACCCTAGCGATCCTTTTCTATTTTTGACCCTCCTTCTTGTCAATCAATTTTTGTCTTTTCTTCAATTTCTTCACGTCTAGACCACAGTTAAATCTTTTTTGGCGCATCATAGCCATATCTGGCTCTTGCGCCAATAAACTTTACTTTCTCACTTGACCCTTCTTGTCGACCAATCCAATTTCATTGTCTTAATGTCTAGATCATAGATTTACCTTTTTTGGTGCAGTATGGTCACATCTCTTTCTTGCGCCAATAGACATCACTATCACTCACTGTATAGCGGGGCTCATGATGGTCGAGGTTCCAAGTCCTCCCGTTCGAATGGTACCGAAGTTAAAAGACGTAGATGTTAGCTTAAGTGTCGTCTTTTTACATTTGACCGATATTTAAAATTACGAAACATTGATGTTACTTCTCAGTGCAAAGTTAATAAGCAAGATAAAATGGTGAGAAAATTTAACTGTTAAAATTTGAGTTGTGCATTCCTCAATTAAGAAGAACTAGCGGAGAATTTCTGAATTTAAACATCTGTTCCTAACTTATTGAGTCGTGTTTTGAACTCGTGATAGACGTTGTTTCCATCGAGTCGTGGATTCGATTGCTGATGCCACTGAATTACAGCCTTGTTCCAGAAATTATGAGTTCCGTTGCCCTTAGATTTTAATTGCGATGTTAATTAACAGTCAATGAACCGCCTTGTAGCGGGACTGCTATACTTTACATCTGTCGAAGCTCCAATTCCTAACATTTAAATGATGTGCCAGTGCAAGTTTCGCCCACGTCATTTGAGTGGGAATGAATTCTATCTGCAACAGCCTTCTTGTAACTTACTAGTGCTGTGGTAATAAACTAAGGTGTAAACCGCTAAGGTGATTATTGCTATAAAATGTGAAAAAAAAAAATCAGAAGGTAAGCCTAAATATAACTGGAAAAATAGAAAAAGTAGTTTTTTTTATTGTATTCAGTAAATACAATATTAAGAATATATTTATACTCGAATAATTATGAATATTAGATGCGATTTATTTATTAACCTTCCAGATACCTCTCTGAAAGCCTTTTCGGGAAGAAAAAAAAATTACAAATATAGACTAAAATAAAACCTCTTTTTGCGAACAAAATCTTATTCGGTATTGTAATTTTCGAATTAGGAAGTGTAATTGAATTGTGGTTATGGTCGCAGCATTGATTTCACCGAGTCGTAAGTTGGAATCCTAAGTAGTAATTAATAAAAACTCGTCACATATTTGGGTTAAATACTTACCATATATTGGGCTAAAGCACGTTGGATTTGTTGAGGTCTTAAGTTATCCTATTGCGGTGGTAGCCTAGTGGTCAAGGTAATAGACTCTTGGCCGGTGGTTTTCGTCGAGTCATGGGTTCTAGGCTTAATGGCACTAAAGACCCGACGTGCAGCCGGGACTGGTGCATGTTTAATCTGTCGAGACTCAAAGTATTCTCCTTGGCATGGCGTAAAGGTTAGAAGAGGAAGATGCCAGCTCAGGTGTCGTCCTTGTCACTTGACCGAGACTCAAATTTGAGAGGCCTATTATCAATAGTCTTCGAGTTGCTTCTAGAGCAAAATTAATAAAATCAATCAATCTAAGTTCTCCTGTTGGTAAGGTTTGGATGCTTAGAGATGGAGGTTTCATGTTATTTGTCGACTTTGTCACTTGACTGAGTCTCAAAATTATAAGGCTAGTCGATAATAACCATCCTGTTGATTCTGATTACTACGGTAATAAACAGTCTCATCATCATATTGTCGATATATGTTTGAGTTTCTGAATTCACCGGAGCAAAATAATCAACTTTGGTTTGATTGAAACATATTTCCGTCTTTGATTTATTGAATATATTCCGTTTGCATTGCTTTCCTCAAAAAACGTCCATTAATTACAACCTATATGCATCATAATTTTATGCTAAGGTCAGATGACAAGATCAGCACCTGATCCAGCACCCTATTCACACCATGTGGATTTTTACATTGTTTAAATGAATGTTGATACACTGAAATCATAGTATTTTTATATGTGGAAGTGTCCACGGTAGCCTAATGGTCATGAATTCGGATTCGTGACAGGCAGTTTTCGTTCGGTCTCGGGTTCGATCCTTGGATGCCAAAGACCGCCGTGTAGCCGGGGCTGATACAAGTTAAATTTGTCGGTGCCCAAAGTCATCCCGTTGGCGTGGTGTGGAAGTTAGGAATTTAGTTTAGTTTAGTTTTTATTAACGTCGCACTAGAAGCAACACGAGGGCTATTGGCGACGGACCTCGTAATTTTGAACCACGGTCAAGTGACGAGGACGACACCTGAGCTGGCACCCCCCTCTCCTAACATCCACACCCCGCCAACGGGAGGACTTTGGGCCCCGAACAGATTTAACGTGCATCAGCCCCGGCTACACGGCAGGTCTTTGGTGGCCAAGGATCGAACCCGCGACTGAACGAAAACCGCCAGCCGCTATCCACGACCTTGACCACTAGGCTACCGCGGCCCCATGGAAGTTAGGAAAGGGGGGGAGTGCTAGCTCAGGTGTCATCCTCGTCACTTGACCGAGGTTCAAATTAACGAGGTCCGTTGCCAATAGCCCTCGTGTTGCTTCTACTGTTACGTTAATAAAAACTAACTAAACTGTAAACTAAACTCTACATGTGGAAATATTGCTAGTTCAATAAACGTTCCACTCAAAATTTTCTCGCTCTGCTGTACATGAGCACTGTATGGGCAATACATTTTTTCTGCAGAATCTTGGGCAAAAGTGCAGTTCAAAAGTAAATCTAGTTTAATGTTAATCATCTAGAGAAGTGATTCTTAAATCGAATGTAGTGACCCCAAATGGCAACCGAAAATGTAATTTAGATGCATGATTTTTAAGAACATCATTTATCGCAATCCATTTTTAATCTTTAATATATTACATATTTTGTGCAATGCAGTTACAAAACTGAGATATTGTCTAAGTTGAGCTGTGAATATAAGTTACATATCGAAAAAAACAGCTCTAAGCGCATTATTATACAGGTGTCGCACAATTTTTGAGATGGCATTAGAACTTTTTTCCCCCATTCAGCACCACCTGCTTATGTAAAATGAGTTTTAACTTAAAGGCTTATTAAAAACGAAATATTGTTCAGCGATGAAAAACGATAAAGTAGCTTTACATCCAGCAATGCCAAATATTGTTCCGAAATCTAATTTGTTTCGAAGCAAAAAATAAGCGCATCTGTATCATTAAAGCTATTTACTTTTATCAATTTTTATATGCTAAGAAGAAATTTTAATACTAATTCTTCTCCTTTTTTGTACCTTGATGGTTATAAATTTTTCAAGTATAGGAATCATGATCTCGAGTTCCCCTAATAATACTTTTCCTTTTCCAAGGGATTTGCTGTCTTATTAAACACGGGTGATGCACCACAAGCTACCCTAGCGATCCTTCCATTTTCTTTATCTTCTCTCTTGTCAATTAATTTTTATCTTCTCTCCGATTTTTCAAACAGATCACCGTTACACCTTGTTTGATGCAATATAGCCATATCTGGCTCTTGCGCCATTGTAATTCAACACTCACACCTCCCATTTCTTTTATATATGTGTATTATTTCAAATATGTATTTAATTATAAATCAATGTTAATGCAAGTAGTCATTTTGTTCAAAGATTACTGAAATATTTATTTTATAAAATTAAATAGGACACATAGAGATATTTATATATCTCTTAGGTACTTGTCTATTATAGCGGCGCCCACCAAATTAAGAATGCGCCAACGTCGCCAAGCTAGTATAAAGCGCCAAGCAAGTAAAGCATGAACTTAAAATGTAGGAAAACGAATAACATATCAATAAACAATATAAAACTTTTTATTTCATAATATTTTTATTTAGTAATCTTTTATGTCTTTTAATAATAAATCGCATGCCAATAAGTAATACATATTAATAATACATGCCCATATTAATTTATAGGTTCAATAATAATATTTACATAAGTTTTAGAACATTACTCTCTCCGACTGCAACCTTAGGAACTTACCATCAAACTTGGCAGTACATCTTGCTCCTTGGCGATTTACCGTCTAGAGCCGAATTCGTAATTTGGCGGGCACCGCTATAATAGACAAGTATCACATGTTAATAATATAAATTAAGTAAATTAGAATGCAAATGTATGTTTGTGAAAATTTAATTATTATTATAAATTAATCAGCATAATTTTTTTCATGATGCGTACGATGGGATTTGGGTCATGAGAATAAATTATTTAAGAACAATTGTTTTTGAGCAAACCAAAGACTGCGGGCTGATGTACTTTAAATCTGTTGAGATCATGAACCCACCTTTGGTCTAATTCTTTAATAACGTCACATCAACACAATAGCTTCTGGTGACGGGCATCGTACTTTTAAAGCTCGGTCAAGAGCGAGAATGAAACCTGAGCAGATGTCTTCCACTCCAACCATGCACACCACGTTTACTGTAGGACTTGGGACTTCGATCAACTATAACGTGCATCATCCACATTACATGGCGGGACTTATGTGACATCAGGTATCAAACCCGTGACGAAAACAAGGCCAGTCGCAAGTCCGTGATCATGACCATTAGGAATGCCAGCTCTGGTGTCGTCCTGGTCATTTGATTGAGATTAAGAAAAACGAAATGTGTCACCGAAACCCTCATATTGCTTCTAACATTAGTTGTATATATCAAGTATATTATTTTGTAGACAAATACATACAAACAGTTCAGATTTGAGATGCAGATACAAAATTTATTCGGAATAACACTAAGCTCCCTAATTTAAAATAACTGATAAATACAAATTACAATAGTTTTATTTTAGTTTTGAAATATACCCCCCCCCCATCGTGAACTCTCTCTGCTGTTCATTAAATTAAATTTTATCCTAAACAGATCTTGAAAGAGATTTGTTACTGTTTTAATTATTTGTCGTGGCACTCGAATAGCATAATAGACTTCACAACAAATTACTTCATTTCCGTTAGTATTGAATAACGAAGGCGACATTTTATTCGTAGTTTTTCTGCGTGCTAAGAGAAACTCACATTTTCTTGGCGATTTTACTTGGCATCAAAAACAAAGCCCCATTTGACTTTATATTCGTTTTAAATGGGTCTTAATTTCTACATTTTGCAAAATGTTACAAAGGTATTGAAATTTCTCTGCATATAAGTAGTAATAAAATCTATTTATTTTATTAATATCACCCTTATATTATAGAAATTTAAGCGTAACATTTTTTAATTCATTAAAATATGAACTGTCTGCAGCAATCAATCGACGAACCGTTTGAGGCTGTGAAATCAAATTGATTACCTATTAACAAATATTTTTTCCAGTTTTCTTGATTATTAACAGAAAAAAGTCCTGCTCAAATAATCAATATTTAAGTATATGTAATTATTTACTCTTTAACAAAATTTGAAAATAATTTCTTATAATTATTTTAATAATCTCTAATTTTACAAATTTACTAGTTCCTGATTAAATTTATATCGCGTTAATTGTATATTTTATAGTTAAGATAAAAATACAAAAAAAAAATCGATACTTATTTTACTTTAAATTATCAGATAATTAAAGGAAATCTTTTGGAATATAATTTTAAAAACTGGATAGCTTTCGAAGATTTCAGTCATGAACAATTCCTGAATATCTTCAGGAATTCTTCATGATGAAAATATTGAAAATGTACCTTTCAAAAAGAAATACGAAATAGGTTATTAAAACAACAGATTTGTTGGCGCACCTGGCGCTGTTTCGCTTCGCCAAAGTACTGAACACAGAAATCTTGTGTATATAAGATTTTCTTGAAAATTGAGTTGCAATTGAAAGTAAAGTTTATTGCGAATTGTTCAACTTATTTAAAGGATCTCGAAGGATAAATCTTGGGCTACTAAAATTTTTGTACGAGGCAATGGATACTTCAGATTCAAATATGAAATTTGCATGTGATTTGGTGCATTTTATTATGGTTTATCATGGCGTCAATTGGAACCCTCTCGAATTTATGAGGGGAAGACATTCACCAGGAATTCGATTTACCATAAGTCACTCAAAAACCATTGCCTATATTTTTGAATCCAAGCTGTGTTTCTGGAAACCTTTGGAACATTTACCTCCTCTTATTTTAAGTCCAGCGGGGTTCCTACAATTTGCAAGCTTCTTGAAATCCAGGTTTGAAACCACAGTGCACAATACGTATAGCTTGTTGGTTTTTTCATGTATGGTTAGTTACCTCGCTGCTCTTTTAAAAAGGGAGGGCTTCTTCGAGGATGCTCCCGATTTCGCTGTTATGTTAATAAGTCAAGTTATTTCTTCATTCAGACTGGATCGAACTATTAGCACGTCATGTTTTGAAGGAGATGCAAGTTCAAGAACAATTCTATGAAGGTCATATTTATGGAATTATTAAAATGCATGGAAACTTTTTATTAACATATCAGTAACCTGACAAGTATTGTTTCGGATAATATACTTTTTTATGGAGTTGTTTCATAGATTGTTAAAAATTTCTTCGGGTAAGAAGTTTTTTAGATTTTCTTTGTAAAGTATAATATGATTCGAGAATCTTATGTTTTGAACCACGTGTCTTAAGAATTTGTTTTACATAAATAATACTACCTTTTAATCAATTATTTTCTTATATGTACACGGAAAAATGCATTGATTAGAAAGACAATGTTTCATTCATAAACATACTTTGTCTCCTAGTGATATAAGATTATTGTATTAATATGTATATTGTTTTCTTGTATTAGAAGGAATGTTACTTTGTGTTATTTTCTTATATTTAAATGTAGACTGTCTTCAGATATCAATGTTAAGTATTGAGATTCTCTGACGGATAAATTTTGCCCTTTTAGAAACATTGAATTCATTTATATACACATAAAAAATATGAAAATAAATAATTTCGTCATCAAACATTTGACTTAAAGAATTCAAACTGCACTGAATATTAAATTATTTTTCCTCGCTCAATACATGTTCGAAAAAATTATGATTTTGCTCAAAACTCTGAGTGAAAAAATGTCCTCTGACAAATTTCGAGTAAACATCAACCGAGATGTCATGAACGAATAATTCCAAGTCGGTAAAATCTGATTTCGGGTTTATTTTGAAAGAAAATGGCAGATCACAACCCTCTACTTAAATAAGCAAACAGATTAGCATAGCGTTTGCACGAATTAATGAGTTTTGGAAAAATAAATGGAAAATAATAGATGACTTAGTGAATATTTTTTTCGTAAACGGTCGAATGAGTTGCATTCATTATCAAACTATGCTTAGCGAACGTTTACTGCTTATGTCAACAATTATCGGTGTTCAACATTGAATAATTTTTTCAGGATGATGCATCTATACATAGTTCTAACTCAACTGGTGTGTGGTTAGTAGAGAATGGAGTGTGCACATTGAATTTTCCAGCAAAGAAACTGAACAGAGAATGTTTGAAGATATTTTAATTCGGGTATTTGCGGAAATAGCCATCAGAAACATAGCGTGCCCTTACTAAAAACATTGATTTTAAATGAGTGCAATAATTTAATTTCACAAACTGGATGAGATTCAATGACAATTTGATTATCTGATGTAGTAATGAGTAATGGTCGTTGAACGAAGTGTTGATGTCCTTTTTTTAGTTTTCATTTGAGGCCTTGAAATTATTATCGCGAAATATTTCCTTATTTTGAATTTATTTTTAATAAGTAAAACCATTTAATGCAGTAAACTTTTAATTTTGCACTGTTATACAATTTTTACTGAATTTATTTTTATTTATTTTGTATTGTACGAGTGTTATCAAAAAATTTCATGTGACATAAATTTTGTCGGTGATTGTAATTAATCACTTTCCATTGTCGCCATTGGGAAAAATAAGATGAATGTTTCTCTTACATGAAACGGTGTCCGAGTTCCCCATATACCAGATGCCAGTAATAATTATTGCTTAAATTTATTAGATTCGTAAACTATGAATGTAGAACTACGATAAAAATATATTAATTTATGAATGTAAAATATCACTTCGTTTTAACGTTTCCATTTTGTTGGGAGAAAAAAAAAAAAGAGTAAATTATGTGTTAGTAAACCAAATGACAATTTTAAAAAAAAATCTGTATTTTTTGTATCAATAAAAGTCTTATAAAAATAATTTGCATTTCTATTACTTAATATGAATAAAGCAGACATATATCAAATTTTGATTTCTTACTAAGTATATACTTAAAGATGCCTCAGGGAAAAATCCGTCAATATTTGATTTTCAAAAAAAATACTTTATAAAAGAAAAGTTAAAAACAAAATTGGAAATATCTGTATCTATAAGATATGCGATTCATTAAGATTATTGTATAAAAATATACTTCATTAATTTAATTATTAGGAAGCGTGGCTCTCAAACAACTACAAACCCACAACAGACATGTGGTCGAGGTAGCTTAGTGGTCATGATTTGGGATTCGTGAACGGCGGTTTTCGTTCAATCGCAGGTTAGAGTCTTAGCCGCTAAAGACCCGCCGTGTAGCCGGGGCTGATGCCCGTTATATCTGTCGGTGACCTCCCTTGGAGCGGTATGGAATTTAGGAGAGTGGGGTGCCAGCTCTGATGTCGTCCTCGTCACTTGATGGAGGTTCAAAATTACGAGGTCGGACACCAATAGCCCTCGTCTTGCTTCTAGTGCGACGTTAATAAAAACTAAACCAACTAAAGCTCACAACAAACGTGACCCTCAAAGTAGGTAAAACGTTTTCCCGGTTGATCCTTCTCTTCACATTAAATGTACTACATCTCTGGAGACCTATATGCCAGTCTCGAGCCTGAAAATTGTTGATTGAGCGGCGGATCTCCTTCTTTGTTGGATTCTGGTGGGTGAAAGCACGTTTGTTTGAAAGCTTTCTCTTATGTACGCAAAACTTGAATCATAACGAAAATCTTGATTCTCCAGGAGTAAATAATACTTTTAAAAATATTTTTAAGTAGAAGACGACACGATTTTTAATACTGCTTCCCCCCTGAAGAATGTTTAACTAAATCTCAATTAGCTACAATAAACGACTTCAATTAGTTGGAGAAAATGCAAAAAAGTTTAAAAATTTCGATGTGGTGAAATTCAAGGAGAAAATACTTTGAATAGAAAAATAAAATTCAATATTTTTACTGAAACATATTAAGATGTTCATGCAAAATTTGTTATAAACAGATAGTCTAATGAATTATTGAGTCTAGCCGAATTTGGCTTCTTCACTATAAACTTTTACTACCACGCGTTCACACTTATTCATAAGTCGTAAAATATTTGCATCAGTGTCTCAATGTGACCCCGACCCCCAGGGTTCCCTAGTGATCTTTTCTTTCTGATATGGTTAATTATATTTGTTAAACTCGAGTGACGTGACCCGTGAAACACTAGAGATCCTTCTCTATTTTCGACCCTCCTGCTTGTTAAACTTTTGATCTTTTTTTTTAAATTCCTAACTATTAGTTCACACTCTCCCTAATATATATATATATATATATATATATATATATATATATATATTGTTCAAATTTTCAATCGTTGATAAAATATTTTTTATTCATCCACTCAAGTTCATATACATTTTTTAAACTTGCAGAGGATGATTCTTGATGTTAATAGTTTTTTTTTCAAATGGATATTCATTTGATTAAATTTAATTGGTGAAAATACAGTTTAGCCCAACCACTTGGCGTGATTTCAAAAATTGCCAAACTTAGGCGATTTTTTTTGACTGAACGTTAAGTCCGCGAAGCGGATCAGGGTAGCCACATTTGGCAAAATTCCGCCAAATAATTCCTGTCACCAAGGGTGGTTGGGCTAAACTGCATTCCAATTATTTAATTTACCAGATGAATTAAGAAATCAGAGCGTCGGTGTAAAATCTTCATGCCTACCGGATCGAATCTCGTCGAAGCATAAATTTTTTTTTATTTTTCAAATAATTATAGTTTTTTTTTATGGGAGAGAAAAATTACTCTTGTATAAGATATTTAGGAGGATATAAATTTAGGAATAAATACCGTTAGAGTGATGAAGAATGTAGATCGCTGAAAAAAAAATTCTTTTGCCACTTATTGTTGTGATTCTGTCATATGTATATACATATTCATATTAAATGTAATTTTTTAATAAAAAGTAACTAAAATGATAGTAAAAAAAATCTTTGTTGACCTAAGTAGGAAATAACTAAATTTTTTTTTTTAATATTACTTGTTTCTATTTCTTATCAAAGGTCTAGACCACAATTACATTTTGTTTAGTGGAGCATAGCCACATCTGGCTCTTGCACCATTAACCTTCACTATCACTCAATCTGACCTCTTTTGTAACTGAATCTGATTTTGGAAACTGTATTTTACCAGAATGACTTACATGTCAAACATTGTGGTAGACGAATAGTCAATGTCACGAGCTCATGATAAGAATTGTTTTCAGCGAGTCACATGTATTCGAATCTTGGTATATCAGAAGAGCCATAGTGTAAAGAAACTGGAGCTCATTTAATCTGTTTTAATATCTTCACAGTGAAATGCTGAGAAATTCCTTTGATTAGGTCCGTTATCAAAGGCTCTGTTGTTGCTTCTAAGTGCGACATTGATAAATAATGAAAAAGCAATACATGTCTGACGATTTTTTTTATTCTAAAGGCACCCTCAGTGACTTTTCTTTATGGAAAAACGGTTATCATAAACCTGATGTAACCTTAAGACATTTCCCTTTCCATAGTATTTACTAACTTTGGCGAACATGTGTGATGCCCCTAGCGATCCTTCTTCAGAGATCTTCTACCCTCCATAACAAACAATATTTACCTATACTTTTTTTCCTGATGCCAGATCACAGTTACAAATTGTTCTGTGTAGCATAGGCATATTTGGCTCTTGTGCCGCAAATATCAACATCAGCTTTTACTCACTCAATAAAAAAACAGTAAAAAATCTTTTAGTTAATAAATGTAAGAGGTTTCGACATTCTTAAACAGAGCACCTTGAACAATATCACTGTTTTAGATCTGCTTCCGATGAACATTCCGATATAAGGAACGCAATAGAACCTAAATAAGAATGCTATTCTTGATCCCATAAATCTAGTTCCAAGGCTGGTAAGAAAGATGGTTATTAGAAAAGAATATACAATAAAATAAATTTTAATGAAACATATTTATTATCTCAAAGTTATTTTTCTCACAGACTATGCTTCCATAAACTTAAATCATTCCATACTTCCATAAACTTATTATATTCATGTTATTTTGATACATTATATAATGCTAAGTATCATGTTCATATTTTAAGAATCAACAAACGAAATTATTCGTATGCATTATACATGCAAACTCAAAAATGGTACGTTTATAAGTATTAGGAGTCTCGAGATAAATTTTTAGTAGATTAAAAAAAATGAAATATAATTTTTTTCTATAAGAGCATTTTTACTAAGGAAATGATGAAAAATTCATGTCACATTCTTAGCTATGTAATTAAAATAATATAAGAAAATTTTGTAATTTTTATTATTTTTAATATATTCCGATCTAATGATGTATTTTATACGAGTGTAGAATCTGCTACATTATATAATTTTTACTCCAAAAATGCAATGCAGTAATTTTAAATTTTCTTTAAGAATGTTTCTAATATAATTGACATTGATTTTAAACATTAAATTAGATAATTATTTTTTTCGAGTTTAAAAATAAGTGTGAAACGTTCTATTTATGACTAGAAAGTGGAAATTCATGACAGAAAACCGCAAACCGCACTATTTTTTAATCCATAAATTGCTGCGTGAAGAGGAGCTTGGATTCATTAACCATAGCAGATAACATTCCGTGTATTCCTGATTCTTCGATGAAAAGTCAATGATTCCCTTCGATTTTTTTTATTTTACCTTTATTAAAGAATTATATGATGATTATGTTTTTGAAAGAGCTCTTGAATTTTGACAAGGTTGTAACTTATCAAATTTTATTGAATTTTACCGTTCTCCATTGTTTCCCAAATTCATTTGAAGGCTTATGTCAATTGAAACTGTACTTAAGACTAACTCTCTTCATTATCGGATATAAATCTACGTCACACACACAATAATTTGCAAAAATTATAATGCATAAGTTTTCAGATACATTTGTTTTCCTCACAAACTTTTCCAGTTGTTATAAAGAAATGTAACACCCATACACACACATTATACACATTTATATATTGTATGTATATATGTGTTGAATAATGCATTTACTGCTTAAGTTTTGCAGGCTAGTGTATAAATACATATATATGTCTGTGTATATATGTTAACAAGATGTACATTTTAGGTTCAGAATGTGATTGGTTAATTCTATTAACTAATTCCTCCATCTATAATAGAATGTCTTGTATAGAGCTTATATATTTGTTGTCTAAATTACAACAAATATATATGCTTTATAATACTAGAACATGCCATTTTCAACCAATATAATCTCTCCATATGGAGACATTTAGAGGGGATGAGAAATTGACTCGCATTCGCATTGGACATATTCGCTTCTCTCATAAGTAACTCCAGTTTGGCGAAAAGTGCTCCCTAGTGCTTTTCCTATCATGCCCCTAGCACAATTTATTAATGTGTGGGTTTTCTTTAACTCACATTGAAACTTTGTCTGATTCAAAACTTTAAAAGATTTTTTTCCCGCAGTTTAAAGCGCTCAATTGATATTTTTAAAATAAGATTGTTTTGGATGACAGTACGATAATTAAAGAAAAATAAATAAATAATTAATTGATGAAAACGAATTATTTAAAGAAAAATATACTACGCCAAGTTACCAAAAATCCATTTAAAATAATTTATCGTTTCCCTTAATTTTAATTACATGTAGCTGATATAATATTCAATTTAATAATTTATCGTTTGCTTTAATTTTAATTAAATGTTGCTTAATTGATTAACATAATTCTTAATTGAGATAAAAAATTATACTTATTTATATTTTAGATGATAAATTTAGTAAGTGTCGAATAATGAAATAAATTATTAAAATTAGTTATGGAATAATTTCAATTTGACTCAACGTTCTCTTTTGCTTTTAAAACTTAAGGTATAAAAAATTATTTTACTCAAAGAGTGAAGTTTGAAAGAAAACCCATGACCAAGAAACTCGTTTTTCTCCAATGTTATAACACTTTAATTGACTTTTGGGCGTTTTATCATCACCACCGCTAGTTCTTTAATTCATCAGTTTCAGATTTGTCTGATTTGATGAGATAAAATCACAATCATAACTTATTAGTCTTTAAGCAAATTGACTTCTTTACACCAAATTTAAAATCCTTACCTTTCATTTTTTTTCTCTCTTTTGAGGTATTGTATTTTATTTATGTTTAGAATTCATGTGTTTTTTAAATAAAAGAAAAAAAATGGTGAACTTCATACAAATATTTGGCACAGCATAGATTGATTTGGCTCATGCGCCGCAAAACCTATATATCATTCACTGACTATCAATCGGTTATTTAAAAGAAAATCCGTAACCTATATTTGTGGATACTAATCAGACACGAATCTAAAGATTAATATTATAAGTTTGGATTTAGCTAACGAGAATCACTCAGATGCAAGTCTTAAGTACACCAAGAAATGAAGGTCCAGATCACTGACATATGCAGGTCCTTCCTGGTTAAGATCTGATAAATTCTTACACTTGTCCGTGAAGACACCATTCCGAAGTTTGAAACTTCTTTTTACTCTATCATGAACCAGCTCCAGAATTAAATTCTTGGCTCCTTATAAATATAATTCATAAAACCTATCCATTGCACTTCAGTAATTATAATCTAATCTAGATAAATCACATTTGATTCATTGAGTGAGAAAAAATAGTCCTTATGTTTCTCATGCATGTCGAAAGAGGCGATTAAAATGAGTACACAGTATCTGGGGGAATAGCTGTCCACCTTGCCAATGGGAATTATATAAGGGGACTGATTCTCCAGGTTAGAGGGCTGCAGAGGATATTTTTCTTTAGTGAGGAACAGGCATCATAACCTCTAGGCATCCTAGTGGTCTTTTTCTTTCGAATGGAGTTTACAGTCTTTGGTACACACAGGTGACACACACCCGGGGTACCTTAGCGATCGTTCTATATTTCAGACTCTCCTAGTCAACTAATTTTATCTTTTTTCAGATTCTTAACCCGTCTAGATCAAATCTTTATCTTGTTTGGTGCAGCATGACTACATCTTGGTCTTCATCACTCATTCACCCAAATTATTAGCCCGATGAAACACAGGTTATAAAATCTGCTCCAAAGATAAAGAATTTCGATGAAGAAAATTTAATATTTTTATTTGTTAACATATGCACCATTTCAAAATCAATTTCATTGAAACAATGCTAAGACATTCAATTATTTTTACCTACAATGGATGTTAGTCCAAAAATTCTTCACTCCATAATATGATAAATAGTATGATACTTGACGAAAATAAAAATCCTGTTCTTTAAAAACATCTCCCTTTTGGGAAGTAAAAAAGATAATCTTTACTATAAATTCCCAAGAACTGTAAGAACATGCTCTCTGATGCCTAAAGAGATACTTCTAGTGAAGAATTACCTGATTCCCCTGAGATACTTAAAATACCGGAAGTAGGCAGTTACTGTTTTTCCGTTTTACGATCAGATTGTGTTTTTGATTTTCGCTGTTCTCGGTGGCTATCCCTACGAGACTGGTTAAAGTTTTTTCATTTCAGTAAAAGACTAAATCTTTTCCTTCGAAACTATACTAAGTAAAAACAAAATTTATAGCAGTGGTGAGCATGGTGAACTGAATTTAAGACGACTTTCGTATTTTGAGAATAGAATATTGAGTTTTTAATTATAAAAAAGATGTGCAAAGTTTCGAATTTTTAAGAAAAATGGTTAATGATGGGAAAAAACATTTAGTTCGTCTTTAAAGAAGAATTATTATTTACCGTGTAATTTCAAAAAATTAATTTCCGTAACCGCGAGCAGTTTTTGACATTTTATTATACATCTATAATAAATAGTATTATACGTAAAACTGAATCTTAAGAAAATTTGGTATTATTGAAGAACTTCTGATAATTAGAATATGGGTATCTCTAGTATGCTTTCAATACAAGGTGTTTCATAATACATGGATTATTTATATTTAAAAGGTAATAGAAAACATTTAAACAAACGATTTTCACTCTACAATGCATAGGTGCTATGCAAGTGGTAAAACGCTGGACGGCGCTGTGAAGAAAGACATAAAGCTCGAGTTTTCTTACTCATCATCATTTCTACCGTAGATTTCCGGAGAGTATGGCAACGTATAGTAATCAGGAAATGGCAGATTGCTTTGCCTGTGTTAGGGATAGGGCAATGGGTGTAGTCTCTTAGATGCTTGAGATCAGGCCATTTTGAAACATCGTTCTTTGTCAGAAATCGTAGAGAATTAAAACGTAAAATGAGAATGTTATGCGATAATAAGATAAACAGTGTTATTCTAAAGTTAAGAAAGGATGGTTTTATATTAAGTGTTTCCCCGAACCGTATTTGTGAACTGTTTGAAGACTTTATCCATCGACAAATCCCTGAATTACTCAAGGATAATAGACTGAAAGATGTATGGTACAGTGCCATTCGCATATCATTCAGAGTTAATTCAGAAATCTCCAAAAAATATTTTTAGATTATTTTGTTTCACTGCGATGTGATATCGGAGGGCCTGCCACATACACCGGGTTTGACCTCATGTTAATTTTTTCTGTTGAAGTACCTCAAATCATAAGCATATAATCATCAACAAGCAACATTAAAAATTTTAATGGCAGCAATGAGATAAAGAATAAATATGCTTCCCTGGCATTTGATCCAAAGTGTTTTGGCGCACTTTTGAGGAACTTTGCAACTTTGTCATCATTACAGCGGCCGGAAATTAGGTGATGCAATTTTCAAAATATCTTGAATCATACTGACATTTTTTTTCAGGAAAATATTATTATTATTGTGATTCAAGATGTTTTTTTCTAACTAAATATGTTTTTCCTGAACTTCCATATGGTTGGAGTTTATTAGATTAGCCAGTTCAACCTTTCTGTTGCATTCTACATTTAAATCTAGCGTAGCTTATGAATAAAACATTTAAATCACCATATATTCAATATCTGTTGTAGGTTTGTTAAAGGTTTAAATTTCATTTCCAACTTCTGCTTGTATGGATTAAGATATTTGTTATAACTTAATGCTATAAGAACGTAAATGAAAAAAATAAATAAATAAAAACTCGGCAATCGTATTAACAATTACAACAATCCTTTTCAAAGCACTATATTTCGCTGATTGTCAGGTCATAGTTTCTGTTTTCATTTCGTTTTTATCATTTACTCTGGAACAAAAGAAAATCATGAGAATGATCGCCAAATTAAACACAAAGAAGCCAAATTTGGGTATTGGGTAACAGAAATATAAAACTCACATTATGAAATCTTTTTTATAAACTACTCTTCGATATATTGCTTAAAGTACTATTATAAAGATTTCAGTCGTTTTCCAGCTGAAATCTTAAGGTATACACGCAGGAACATTGAAAATAGTGTACCAAGAAGGAGACGAGTGGTTGAATGATGTCCGATTTGAAAGTGATCCGAATTTGATGCCAATACGAATGACCACACACCACACAGTGGAACTGTAGAACTGTGTACAGTAAGAGTTCTATATAAGCCGGCACATAGTGGTTGGTTCATAAACGTAACGATCGCTTTCCGACTCCCACAGGACTTTTGTGAACGAAGAATATCAGATAGGCATGTAAGAAAATATTTCATGCAGTTAAGCGATTTTGAGAGGACATAATTATCGGCACGAAAATCGCGGGCAGGCTATATTTTCGTTTCAACAAAAATAGATCTAAATAAATATATGTCTCCGATTATATAAAAATCGAAACTTCTCACAAGGTGTCTTATCAATTTTATATTTGCGCCATACGTATAAAAATAAAATACTATTGTAATGATTTCTAAATATGACAGATATTTTAAAATAAAATCAGATTCAATTTCACTGAAATAACAGCACTATATAATCACCTTTTTTGTTCTTATATTATCTTTGTTAAAACGAATAGTACCTTACATATAACATTTTTATTCTTCGTTCCCATAGAGCATGTGTGAAATTCGCTTGGAAAAGCAAATTTCAGTTCTTTCGTACCCACTATTCCAGAACTGAAAATAACTCTTCGTGATATTTGTAAATCTTTAAGCCCCAAAAGGATTCACTGTGTCATACACGTATGAGAAGTCGTTGTGTAACATGCATGTCTTTCAGATGTGACCACATATCTTATTACACTGCAACCTAACATTTTTCATTTGTTTTTCATTAAAGTGTGATTTTCAGTTCAAATGTCCAGTTTTCTTTCAAATTAGGTTTGTGGATAGTAAACGTTATTAATATCGTTCTTTTGCATTGGTTTCTTATTTTGTAGCCATTTTACATTTTCTGAGTGGCCACGGTAGCCTAGTGGTCATGGTTTCAGACTCATGGCTGGCGGTTTTCGTTGAGTTGTGGGTTCGAGTCTTAGCTACTAAAGACCCGCTGTGTAGACGGGACTGATGCAAGTTAAATCTGTCTTCTGTTGGCGTGGTGTTGAAGTTAGGAGAGAGAGTGCCAGCTCAGGTGTCGTCCTTGTCAGTTGACAGAGGTTCAAAATCATGAGGGCTGTCTCCAATAGCCCTCGTGTTGCTTCTGGTGCGACGTAAATGAAAACTAAACTAAAAAAAACTTACATTCCCTGCCATTCCTTCTAAAATTTCCTTATTCATATAGTTTCG
The DNA here is from genome assembly GCA_019974015.1 of Nephila pilipes. NCBI lineage: Eukaryota > Metazoa > Arthropoda > Arachnida > Araneae > Nephilidae > Nephila > Nephila pilipes. The sequence goes on along the minus strand of BMAW01110294.1, from coordinate 231,340 downwards.
AATAAGACGCAACCCGTACATACCAATGTATATTTAAAACAACTTCAATCTTGACTTGCGCACTTCTAAAACCTATTCTTCTTTTTTTTTTCTTTTAGATGTTTAGATCATTAGCCATAATTTATGCTAATTTTAATTTAAGCGTTTTTGATAATAAATTGATATTGTTGTTGAAGTGTTCGCTGATGATTTAACTCTTCTTATATTGAAAGTTTGGTAGCCTCCACAATGATAAGAAAAGATCAATTAACTAACCAAACCTCGTATAGCTACTTTTCAATTTGATTAATTCCTTTTTTATTCGATCTGTTCTTATAAATTAAGCATATCTTTAAGCATATTAGTTTAAGGATAAGCTTAAGGCATAAAAGTCTTCAGCATCTTTAAAGAATATAATAATGAAGCATATTATATTTCTTTTGTTTTGATTTATTTAGTTAATTTCTTATTGTTTAATCTATTATTTCGCCAAAATTTATCCTTTTTAGGACCTGAATTTATTCACTTCTTTCCGCACAGTGAAAATGCACCGAGAGCATAATCAACGATGCTATTTCTTTCTTCTCAGTCTAATAATCTTTGTACGTCATTTAAATATTTTGAAATAGTGATCATCTAGAAATACCATCTTGTTTTAGTTGTGAATTAATAGTTCCAAACAATACTTGTTTTTGAGCGTTGCTTCATCATATTTATCAGAATCACAAAGAAAATTAGGCCTCCAGGGAGTTGCAAACCCATTCTTCTTCTAGCAAAAAATATATATTTAAATACAATTTTAACTCTTGAAATATTTTTATTGAAGCAGGTATTTTCATAATTGAAATGGGTATAAATACATTTCTTATTAACAAAGTTATTTTGGGTCCTGTACTTTGATTTCCACAATTCGCCAATATTGGCTCGATTACCACTATTAGGAGTGCCTTACAAGCTTGTGTGGGATAAGACTGTTATATTGACTTTTCTTAAAATATGCCATGTTTTGTAATACGAAACATAGATATATAATAGAGCATCTCTTACTAGTGTTCTAATGCTCAAACGCTTGTTTTTGTAATAGATAAACAGGGGGTCTTATAATGATATACTCCTATTCTGATTACAAGAAAAGCTTCATTAATGTCTCGATCTAATATCTCTTACTACATAATGCTAATGTAAAATTGAAATGTCAAAAATGCTAACAGCCACTCGAATTAGATTAGAAAACTACACAGTATATGCTATTTGTTATTTTCAGACAAAATAAATATTTTGTTACGATCATTAATATTTTTATAAACTGAGAGTATATTCCTTTTTTGTAGACAGCAGACATTATTCCATCATTTTTATAGGTTCTTCGCAATTATAAAGCAAATTACTGCCTCAGAGGCTTATCGCTTTTAGTTAAGTGCATCAATCCTGATCCCATGGTACATTAATGATCTTTTTTCTTTTCCATTGAGGTTACTATCTTCGATAGACTAGACTGAAATGCCTAAAACGATCTAGCAATCATTTTCTCTATTATAAATTCTCCTTATCAACTGCTTTCCTCTTTCTACCATCTTTTCTAAAATGGGTACGCAGCGTCTGTGGTATCGGGGGGGGGGCACCCCGCCCCTGGGGATTATATCAGGGGACCGCAGGAACTTGCTTTTTTAGGTACGTATGGGCATTATGCGGCACCCAATGCCTGAGACACCCAAGTGATCTTTTTTATTTTCCATGAGGTTTACTGTCTTCTGTATACACGAGAGAAGCTCCCCGTAATACTCGACCCTTCCCTATTTTCGCCCCACTTTCTTGCCAACCAATTTTTATTATTTTTTTTTTTCACATGTCTAGACCACAGTTCATCTTGTTTGGAGAAGCATGGCCACATCTGGCTCATGCTCCCATAACCTTCTCTTTCACTCAATCCCTATTTTCGACCCTCCTTATCGACCGATATCTTTTTTCAGTGTTTTAACGTCTAGGTCATAGATTTATTTTGTTTGGCGCAGTATGGTTACATCTGACCAAAAAACCTCATTGTCATTTTACTTCTTCCATCTTTCTTACATCTATATCACAGTTGCGCATCTTTTGTCGCAACAAATCCGTACTTCGCTTTTGCACCCGGAAACCAATTTTTACTCACTCACACATGAATTAAATTAACCGCATAGTTATGGATTGTGATTGCTTATTAACGTTGTACTAAGAAGCAAAACTAGGACTGTTGGAATAATTTCCAGATTTAAAGTGCATTTCCTCCGCTGCACGACGAGTCTTTAGCGACATCAGGGCTCAAACTCGATGAAGACTCGTAGAGACTCCAAGATCATGGCCACTAGATAACCGTGAAATAAAGTTCATTATTTTACTAAAATGATAAGATTTACAGCACCACCGCTAAGATTGCCACTAAGAGTAAGGAAAATAATAATTCGATATAAAAACCAACGTTTTTAAAAATAACGTTTTTATATGGTAGCAAAGTTTATTAAAGAAAATTATTGAAATATTAGTTAAAACTGTTAGTTATTTTTAACTTTAAAATTTACTTAAAAAGATACATTTGTGAGCATATTAAGAAATTCATAATACTCATAAAATCAAAACATGCATTTGAAAGTTTGTAAGTCATTCTATTAAAAAAAATGGGAACCAGAATTCAGGAAAGGTTTATCCTTGGC
>BMAW01110294.1:200239-224125 GCA_019974015.1 Nephila pilipes | reverse complement strand
AACAAGAAATTATTTGGCAGTATTTTCGCCAAATGTGGTTACCCTGTTCCACAGGTTTCAATTTGATCAGCAAAAACAATCTGCCAAGTTTGGTGCCAATTTTGAAATCGCGCCAAGTGTTTGGGCTTAAACTGCATTATTAAAGAAAATATTAGTTAAAACTGGTCGCAAATGTCTAAATATTGCATTGTTGAAGCGAGTACGAACGATTCCCCAAAATTTCCAAAGCTCTAGCTTGATGGGAAGTTGGTTAAATTAACGATCGAAATTTGATGACACTTGTTACACACACACACACACACACACACACACAACACACACACACACACACACACACACACACACACACACACACACACACACACACCAAGTGAAATCTAGAAAACGTTTCACTTAAAAATACGCAATCCGTATTGTAAAAGCAATACGTAACCTGAACGAAGCACAACAGCATAAATCTTCCTTACACTTCAAGACGGAATGTTGAGATTTTTGAAACTGGCACATTCTCTTATCAACAAGAGTTTAGTTTTAGTTTAAGTGGAAGAATTGTTTATTTTATATATTACATTGATAAAAAGATACACAATACAATACACGCTTACATACTACGCTTTAATTCCCTGGCATACAATAAAATGTAATGTCACCATACTAATAAGACAATTATTAAAACCAATTATAAATAACATATTTATAACAAATTATATATATATTGTGACGTTGGGCTATTCGCGATTTTCTCTTCACTAACCTTGGGACTTTCATTGAGGTTACTGCAAATAACAGTTCCTTCCCAACCAAAATGAAAAGTGATTATGTTAATTAGAGGCAGATAGAAATAAAGTGAGGTGAGATAGATAGGACGGTATATAAGCAAAAGGAAATTTTCAGGACAGTTGACGAGTGGGACTAGCGCTGAGTGTATGCCTTACAAACGATAAATGATATCAAGAGTTGTTGCGGGCGATAATGGTCACAGAAGATTCGAGAAATCAAGACAACCTCAACTGGAGAGATTTTGGTAAGTGAATATTAGTTAATACTAGTCGAATAGGTGAGTTATTCTAAGGTGGTCCCCAAGGAGAACAAATATTCCTTAATCATTATATTTCCATGTTGACATATAAATTGTTGTGTGAGACTTGACTAGTGTATCCTGAGTAGTTTATTGACTTTTAGTGTTAGTTGCATTTGACTGAGCTATGGCACAAGAGTCGGGTGGAAGTGCTTCGCCCTAAAGTAATTAGCATAGCGTTAACAATTTATAAACTTATTATGACTTCTTAGTTACTGATTTTAATGTAAAATAAAATTATATTACATTTTAGTTACATTAATAAATTATTCGCCTTATCGATTCTAAGATGTCTTATTTTTAAAAAAATATTTTATTATTCTTTTGCAGACCTTCGCAGATTCCAAACCTTCGCCAACATTGGCGTCCAAAATATAAACATAATTTATAATTATGGGAATAAAGAAAAATATCTAAGTTGGAATAGTATTACGCGTGATATGGTAACTGTAAAACGGTTATAAGATTTGACGTTAAGCGGAATTAAAAATATAATTTTAAAAGTCCTATGCAAAGTTTTGAAAAAAAACAGATTTAGCCAACTAAGGTGCTTTTTTGTAATTTTTATTAAATCAATCAATTAAATATAAGAATTTAAGTAAAAAATGAAGTATCGAGAAATGGACAATAGTAAATTTTTCTGATATTAAAATTAAAGGAAACGATAACTTAATAAATTTAATATATTTAAGCTAAATGTAATTAAAATTGAAGCAAACGGTAAAAAAATTGAAAAGTGGTCAAGTACTCCAAACGTGATCTACCTGAAACAATAGACCCTTAAGTGACTAAAAAATGGCTGCCTCACAGTTGTCTTTAAATTATGAATAATGTTATTTATTTTCAGTCGCATCTTGATCCCAGATTACATATTATTTAAGCTAATAAATCAATCGATAATTAAATAAAACACTTAATTTATATATTTGTTTCATTTCAATCGAGAATAAAAATTTGGGGGACATTTATTACATATTTTTGAAAATTGAATTCATTAGCGGTGAAAGCAAGTATCAGACATATATTTAATACATATTTGATTTCAAACTAATAAGAAATTCATTATGACCAATTTTCGAAAATTAAGATCATCAATGGTGAAAGCAGGCATCTAAAATATACGCAGAATCAAGATAAAGTTTTGAAAAGAGGTCAGGTATGCCATTTTTAAGATAACTAAAATAATAGCCCCTTGGATGGCTAAAAAAATAATAATCACCTTTATTATCTAATGGAATAGTTTAAAAGAAAGCGTAGGATAAAAGGGACTCGCAGTTTTTGGGAAAAGCAAATGAAATAAAGAGGTGATACGCTACAATTTAACAAGATGTGAGGTCATTTATGACAGCCGTGTCAAAACCCACGATTTCCCAAACTTGCTATCATTTTGTGATAACTTGTGCCTTCAAAGATTTCCAAACATCCCAAAAGGCTAATTTCAGTTCTTGAATGGAGCTTGGTACATCCGGAAAGGTTAAAGCCAGCCTCTCAAACATATCCAACACGTTTTCTATAGGATTCAGATCAGATTAGTGAGTAGGCTACGGCATGCGTTGGTTACTGTTTGAATTATGACACTGGGACAAGGCACATTACATCAGTAGCAAATGAAATCAGGACCTTTAGCACATCAAAACAGGCAAACAAATGGCTCAAGAAATTCATTTCTGATCTTTTAGCAATCACAGGTCTCACCTCAAAAATATGGAGATTTGTTCATCTGTCCAGCACAATGCCTGCTCCCCCCCTATCACTTTTCTTGACAAACAACGATGTATTTCCGTAATGTTTCCCGGTAGAATAAGAGTTCATACGTCTTCGCCATATCATTAGCTAATGCGAATCTATGTTCAGACTTAAGTAAGATTCGTCACTGAACATCATATTGGGGCTCGCTGTTCCAAACACTAGTGCTGAAAGTTCCAAACTTCAGGTTGAAAGATCGCGTTTATACGTAGGTGGGAGGGAAATGCTAACTCCACGAAACATGTCTGAACTGCTTAACCTTAGTGAGCCGGTTTATCTGCGCCCCAACGTGCACTAGAGTTTTTGCGCTTGAAGATGACAACTTACATATTTTGCTCAAAGACAAAGTTTAATATACAACAGATCACTCTCCACAAGATCCTTCATGCAAATTCCTTAAATTTGCTCACATTTTCCTACATTCTGTGAATTATGCTGAACTTTCGAAGACTCATGTATTTCAAACTATCGAAGTCTTACATCCGTTATTGACTGTAGAAAATATGTTTTTTTTATCTCTATCAAGCATTTTTCAAATCCCTTAAAATCCAACTCTTTAACATTTCTTCATCTCTTAAAGAGTTAGTCATTCCTAAAAAAAATTTCCTTCTATATTTCCCGCATCCATTTTATGCATCTGAATTTCTCAGGTTTTTGTCATCTTGCTAAATAATATGTAACATGCAAGAAAATTGTGACTCAAAATTTCTTTTTCTTGTGCTTTGTATTTTTGCCTTGTCATTGTGTGTTCTGTCTTTGAATAAATTTATTGATTTTGTTTTCATACTTCTAGAACCGCAAAATTTATATCTTAGTTTTTTATCAATAACATTATCAATATCAGCATCCTGAATAATGTCTTTCCGCTTCTTTATTTTCTTTCTCTTCTTTATGTCTTGTATGTCTTCACTGTTTACGTCACTTTCTTCTTTTCCTTTCACTTCTCTATCTCTAGTTTTTACTAACTTTGCAATTTTTCTCTTCACTAGCGGTTGTTTAAATTTTGCCATATACAACCACTACGTTATCCATTTTCGTTTTTTATAGCCAATTTACTCGATTTTTTACATTTTAGATCTTCATTTCTTTGTTAAATTGACTTCTTTATGTTCTATTTCAATTACTTTTTGCCTACAGATTTTTATGAATTCTTTTCCTATGTTTTTTGAACTTGGGCTGACATCTGCTTTTAAATTTGTGTATTTTACTCGTCCTCTAAAATCTTTCTCTCAATATAATCGCTTTATTGACGTTCTCACCTACTTAAATATCGTCGTTTAACTGTATTAAAATCAATTTTGTTAAGAAATTATTCTTATATTTATAATTTTAAGTTCTCTGAATTTTGTATACTGTTTTCATTTGAATTTTCCGCAAAAAGAAAAATTTCAACTGTGTTTAAGCAACTTTTATGCTTCATTCTTATATTTGCATACCTTACTATTTCTTTTACATACTTCTGTTTTATTATAAAATTTAACCTCACTTCTGTAATTCCCTTAATTAACATAAGTGTTTTTAGTGGTAAGTTTTTGAGACCTCAGTTAATATATAAAACCTGTGGTGTTCGCATCCTCAGGAAATAATTCAAAAGTGTCCACTACGTGGCGCTAGGAGTATTGTTCTTTGGAATGGAGAGAGAAGATAGTGTGTAAGTCTGTCGAAGGGCCGGTAGTGTGGAAGCAGTAGTAAGTAGGCTTTTCAGGCAGTATTATAAGTTTTATGTTTTAAAATAAAAAAAATGTTTTAAATTCGTAATTTCTTTCTCTATGTTCCGAAACATAAGGAATACCCCACTGCCAGATCCGTCCATTAAATAGTGGCTTTTGCATTCATGAATTTAATGAAACATCTGCTACATTTGGCTTCAGAATCGCAAAGATATTCCTAGTGAAATGTAAAAATGAGTATTTACAATTCATCGCTCGATAAATGGGCCTCACGAATATTTCGGAAATTTACATTGCAGAACGCAATTTCGAAATTGAAATATGTTAAGAAGAAGACTCATTAGAGATTTGACTTATAATTAGATGGAATGACGAAAACGACTGAATGAAAAGAAACGATCAGATGAAAGAAGACAAAAAACAAAATGCTTATAAAAAATGGAATTGAAAATTCAGAAATATATTTAAAAGATGAAAGAATTAAGTTCTGCAATAATTAAGAAAAGTTCTATAATACCCTGTTCTAACCATTCAGCTATTTGAATGTCAACAATCTAAATTTCCGAAAAAGGTAAACGTTGCGGCCATTGTTCGTTATTTTTAGTTAAACTATTTAATTCTATGTTAGTATATTTAATCTTTGGTTGGTAATTTAATATAGATTGACTTACTTCATCTTTAATGGATTTTGAAATTGTATGCCCTATATTTTCTTCAATTTTATCAAAATTAATATTGACGGGTAAAAATAATAATATATTGTTTTCTTCAAATGGAGACTTATTTTTTATTGTAAATCAGTTTTCATTTTTCTAACTTCAGTTTGAAATATTACATCAAGTCCTATTATAGCATCACGATGCATAGCACTATTTTCAACAACACATATACCATTAGTGCACTTGAAGTTGGCTATTTGTGTCTGTCCTTTAAATACACCTAAGCGCTTTATTTTACAATTTTCTAATCGCGATAAAATTTAAGTACACTGATTCAGTTCACAAATATTTAACTTTTCGAATATATTTTTAGAAATTGACGTAGTTTGACTTCCAGTATCTATCAATGAGTTAATATTACAATCACCTAAATGAGCTATTTTGAACAGATATGCTTGTTTAACAATATTGAGAGACATTACATTATCATTTGGTTTGGTTTCCATATTTAGTGGCCGTGATAGCCTAGTGGTCGTACTTTCGGACTCGTGGCTCACGGTATTCGTTCAGTCGCGAGTTCGAGCCTTAATGCTATTAAAGACTCGCCGTGAACCCGGGACCGATGCACGTTAAATCTATTGGAGGTCCAAAGCCCTCTCGTTTTCGTGGTGTGGAAGCTAGGAGAGGGAGATGTCAGCTCAGGTGTCGTTCTCGTCACTGGACCGAGGCTCAAAAGTCCGAGGTCCGTAACCAATAGCACCCGTGCTGCTTTTTGTGTGACGTAAAAAAACCGAACCAAACCAAACGCATTCAGACGCTCTGTGCCCAAATTTTTGACATTTGAAACGAACCCATTTTTCTTATGTATACAAAAATTAGATGAATGACCTGTACCACCGCAATTAAAACAAAATTCAGTATTCTGATCAAAATTATTTTTTCGTTTCTGATTCACAAAATTAACAGATTTTTCTTTTACTTTATTTTTTATAAAATCATTTTTGATAACTTCATAAACTATATATATATATATAAAAAAAAAAACTTCACAAAGTTTTTCTCTTAATTCGCGTAAGTCTACAAACAAAAGTCGTACGGTACAAAACTAATTTATTTTCATGTTTATCATTGATACCTCTCATAATATATTGCGTTTTTGCGACATCCACATATTTCTCCCTCGATTACCCAACTCCGTTATTTTAAAATAATATTCCTGAAAGACTCAGATTCTTTCATTTTTACGCTTCTTAATATTTCATGTAATAGGGCTGAATTAATAGTAACTTCAAATTCATCTATCAACACTTCGTTCAGATCCTACCCTGACGTAAATTCAATTCACTTCATTTACAATTACTCACACCAAACAGAGATTTGTTCATGTAACTCAACAGTAAAAGAAGAAATAATGCTTTCAATATCAGAGAAGCTTATAGAGATGCTTGGGTTTTGATTTGCAATACAATGCCACTCTGAATGTTTAGTTGACTAATTAATATTACGACTCAGCGTGGATGAATCTTGTTTTGTCTCTAGTTCCATTTTTCTTTTTGATACAGATCGATTCGAATTTTGAATATATTGATAGAGCAAGTTTATATCATTTAGCAACACTGATATCCACTCAAATATTTCAGTTTTTGTTCCATGGAATGCATTACATGGAATTTTGTTCATGAAATATTCAGCATATTTCAAGTTTTAATCAACTAATTTAATGAAAAAGTATCATTAATAGAGTTTAATTTAAATTTAAAGTTACAGACGTTTACTGAGAATTCGAAACCAATGAAATTTCGGATTATTTCCTTATTTCTTGCATTTTCATATGTATCAAAAATAAACTTATGTAAAATGTTATTTTTTTTTCTTTCGGATTCTTGAGTACATTGCTTATCTCAGTAATTTGTTAATCTTCATTTTTAAGTTAACAAATAAGAATAACGCTGACTCACCTCATATTATTAAATTAAGGTACACGAATACTTTTGGAGTACTTATAATTTTTTAAAAGAAAAAAAAAACATTATTTAGAGAAAATTTTATATCCTTTTTAACTTAAGTTTCAATGTAAATAAGCCATATTAAACTGATATTTTAAATAAATTACTTACGTTTCAAAAAATTAACAAATTTATAGAGAATTTTGAAGAAATTTCAGAAAAATTTCAAAAACGTTACATGAAAATGTGTTCATCTCATTTCTATAAATTTAGTATCAAAATAAACCTTATGCATATATCTAGGACTTGAAAGAAAATCTTTTGGCTACTTAAATAAATCAGAAATTCAGAGTGAGACGAAGAGCTATTACAAGAAATTATCCCTATTTTGTAACGTTGTTATATAAATAATAGACCATAATTTAAGAAAAAATATTCTTATTATGAACATTATTTTAGTTCAAGAACTAGAAAACATTATGAGAAGAAATAGTACCAAGTTTAAAGAAATTTGAGAAAAATATTTTTAGTATTTTGAGTTATCGTTTTCGGAGTTTTCAAAATATGCAAAAAACACTGATTTTGAGCAAAATGCATTTTTAGAACAATTTATCAAATGTTTTCTACCTATACACAATTACTCACTTAAAAATTGCCAGTTTTATAGCTTATACATTCTGTTTGATCATTTTAACCATTTTTTTTTTCTTTTTAGCAGATCTATTTTTTTTCTGGCAACTTTTACCGATGACAAAGAATGTCGTTTCACTCTGTTACTCCAACTTAATACAGTTCTGCAAACCCTTTTAATGTAAATACACCAATAGGCACACTGAAATTTTTCAATATATCCAATAATCCATGAAATCTCTTATTAAACTGAATTACTGCCATATGTCCTCTTAATCGCAGGGTTGGCAATGCAACAAAACGTCTTTTGGAATGAATTTTCATAAAATGCCATTGAAACACTCGTTTGCATTTTGAGTTTTTCCTGGTAAGTATTTCTCTAATAGGCTCTTATCACATAACTTCATGTATATTGGTTTGGTAATGTTAACAGATTTCGTGGAAGTCCTTTAGTTCTTGTAGATTTGTTTATAGCATGATACAGCTCGTTGATATTTGCACCAGCTCTCCGGTCTAACATTGCTTTGGCTGTGCATTTGTTGTCTTATATTTCAACAACAGTGAAAAAATTCCGAAATTACTGCACGTTGAATACCTTCTAAATCTTTAACATTGTCACGAATAGCTATGCCATAATAATTTGTAACTTATCAATGAAGGTATCCGTCAGTGTTTGACGTCCTCCAAGCCCTTTTCTTTTTGATTTAGATTTTCTTAGTCTTTCCCAACACGTTTTTTTATATGTCCTATGCATTCATATTTTTTTACGGTTTTCTGACCATAAATATCTTTTACAGCGTCATACCCTTGGGATCGCCATCACCAAAAAAGTTTAAGTATCGCCTTTTCTTCATTTCAACAGAACGTTCAAAAAGAAGATGCCCGCCAACAGGTTCTATAGCACCAGATAATCTTGTATGTTTTGAGCATTTATGAATGGTGTTTCATTCTTTATTTTTTGAATCGCAAATTCTACATACTTTAGATATGAATTAAACATTTAATACCCTCCCTGTATTTATTGAAATAACAGAGACTTATCCATTCAAGGATGAATATCCTCTCCGTTGCCAAATACCATCATCCGACACACCATATTCAGATAATTCAAGATGACTTATATTATCTCTAATTTCCAAATTAGCTATATTCATTTCATTACACGCTACGTAGCTAGCAGCAACTTCAAGTTTTCTTTCTCAAGGAAACCAAATGCTTTCTTTGATGGAACATTTACATTCATAGCAGAACAAAGTTTTTTGGCCGCTAAATATCTTTTACCAATGACTCTCATACCAAAAACAAATGCAAGATTAGGAATATGTAATTTGTTTACTTTATCAAAAGAACAGAAAGAGAAGTAACTAATAGCCACAGTTTTCACGCTTTAAAGTCCTGTTCACGGATAATACAAAAACAGACTCTTGCATCACATTAATTCTTCTTTCAAAACACACAGGACAATATAATAAAGAGATTATATGATTGAAAATTCCTAAGTTAAAAATAAAATTTCTTTCATATTTTCTGTAACATCTAAAGGTTTGAAAGTATTCATCAATTTTATTTCCCTTTCAGTTGAAATATCTAAATCGGTACTAGTTTTTTCGTTCTCTGGGGGGAACTAAAACATTATTAGAGTACCTATTTCCTTTGAACTGTCTTTTACGAGAACACCTTTCATTTCTGTTATTTCCCATAGCTGTAAGAATATTTATACCAGAAAATAAATTCAGTACATTTTCAAATAAAAGTTAACAAATTTAGTTTTGCAACCAAACAAGCCCAGTTGTCATCAAATTAATATGTATGTAAATAAAATAATTATTGCCAAATTTCAATAAATTATGCGTCGTCAGACACTAGCACAATGCGTAATTATCTTAAATGCTGCATCAAATGTTTTCTAAAATTATATTAATATGGTATTTTAAATCTGTTTGACAACTTTAAATGGCATTCAAATACTGACTTCCGGTCCTTTACATACCCACATTCGGTTTTTGGAGCTTAACTAATTCTTTAATATCTTGCCGTTTATGTGACGTAGAAACAAAATGAGAACAGTTTTATAAAGCTAAATAAATGCTTTATTCAAGAAAACAAAAAAACTGAAAATGTGATTTTTTACGAAAATTGACCATATCAACGTATTCGTGTGCCTTAAATTCTTGTAGAGCACACTTTAATCCAATAATCGACACACTATTAAATGAAATTAAATCGCAATTTGATTCGAAATGTAAATCTATTTTTTTCACATTGTTGAATACTTAAAACGCCAGGGTTCAATAATTACGTCGTTATGCCAAAAACTATACAAATTTTATTTACAGACACTCGTTAACTACAAGAAATGGAAAACAATGAAGAACGTGGTGTCTCTCGCTCGAGAGTATCAGTTGCTGAATAATCTTTTTCACAATAGACTTCGCACGCTACTACTGCAGCGCCACACTGTTGCCACTAAGTAGAATACAAATCTCTTACACTAATAATTTTTAGAGGCTTTCACAGTGGATTCACAACACACATCATGAATCCGTATGCGACTTCTGATGTTTCTTTGGAGTTCCTCTGTTATCGTGTTTAAGATGGCCGAAAGTATAAAATGGTTAGACTTGTAACATTTAATTAAAACATTTAACGAAACATTCGCACCAACATTAAACAATTTATACAGGTAAATACCGCCTACAACTAAACGTATCATCCACTACGTCATCCTTCTCTTTTCCCTGGCTCACGTCCGTCGGCCTCGCAAGATTATAATCTCGTGTGACACAGAACTAGCGTCCTCTATAGTATCGCGATCAGAGTTTTTTTCAGTTCTAAATAAACATACATGTATATTTATATATGTACTCTCTCTCTCTCTCTCTCTCTCACACACACACACACACACATATATATATAGATATATAATCTAAATAGCGATATAATAGCAACTAGCTAACGAAATATTAGTGAAATTGTCTCGCGTCCCCTATTTCCATAAAATGAATTTGTAAAACACAATCACAATTTCACTGCAAAAAGACTACAGTTTCATACGTACTGGTGAGTTTCCTTTCAGATATGAAGGACCCGTGTGGTGATCGGGAATGACAGAATAGTCTCACTGTAGCTGATGCATATCGTAAGCGGCGACTAAAATGGGCACCCTGCCCTTTGGGATTACATCAGGGGAACTTAGAGACTTTTAGGTAAGTACGGGTATCATGACCCCGAGGCATCCTAGTGATCTTTTTCTTTTCCATGGGGTTTTCTGCCTTTGGTAAACACGGGTGACGGCCCCGGGTTACCCTAGCAATCCTTCTCTACGTTCGACTCTCCTTGTCAACCAGTTCCTGTCTTTTCTTCTATTCTTCTCGTCTGGACCACTGTTAAATCTGGTTTGGCGCAGCATTGCCATATTTGGCTCTTGCGCCAATAAATTTTACTTTATGACTTATCACTTCAGATATGAAGAGGAATTATTAAATGAATTAATTTATTAAATGACCCATCAGAATTATATTAACAGTGAATATCTCTAGCATTTGTAATACAAAAGAAAATTTGCGGACACTTTGTTTCTTCCCTGAAGGACGAAATATAATATTTCATATTTTCGAAACAAAAGAATGTTTTTTTTGGTTCTGAAATGTATGTCTTATAAGAAAAAACAAGGTAAATGCAAGCAATTACAGACATAATATGATAACAGAGTGCAATGAAAGTAGATCAAGAAATTATAAAGTGCGTGTTTGCAATTATTATTTGAAATTAAAAATACAATTTCATCATAAGCACTTTGCCATTAAAAATATGTCCCATAATACGCAGTATTACTCAACTCAAGGGAAAATAAGACACTCTTCTACATTTCCTTTAAGTATTTAATTTTAATTGTTTATGTTTACATTAAATTAATGAGAAGAGTAAAAGCTAAAGTAATGCTCAAACAAATTTGCATATGTAGAGATTAACTTTCGAAATTATAATGAGCTCCTGCCAAAATTGTCATCATGTTCAAACATATATATATATTTCACTTCAATTCACTGCATCCTGTAGTAAAGCTTAAGTTATAACAATAATAATAAATGTTTTAATAACAATTATAAAAGGTGAATTTTATTATTTTAGAACATAGTAAAATTAAATTACCTGTTCATAAATATTATATTTAACAAAAATATAGGTAGATTAGGTACTTTAATATAGGTACTTTTTAAAGATTTATTTTTCATTTGATTCATCCTAAAAATATTTTGCTTGCATTTAGAAAAATATATTCTTAAATATTTAATGGAAAATTGCCATGAGAGTGGGTAACCAGGCCAAAATAATAGTAGGATATATTTGAATTCTCTTATTTGAAAGTTCTACCATTGTACTTTTGTTAGGACTTAGAGAAAGTTTCTAGTATTTGCACCATTTTGTGATTCTTTTTAAAGTACCTTGTAATTTTATGGATGGTATCGAGAGAATAATGAGAGCAATAAATAAAAAGACCATGAGCTTAAATTGAGCATCGATTCCTGTTTCTAAGGTTTCTAGGATATCGAACTTGTAGATTGTAAACAATATTGGGGAGAAAACACTACCCTGAGGTACTCGTTTCAAAGCATTCTTCCTCGTTGAAAGACACTCGCTATCTATCGAATTTGAAATGATTTGATTGACAGAATATATTTTATCCAAAGTGTTATTTTTCATGTGATACGAAGTTGTAGATGTTTATAAATAAATTCATCTAAATACGGGGAATAATAAGCACTCTTGATGTCCTAGCTAATTCCCACGAAAAATTTCTTTTGCTGATTAGCATCTACTATGGCTTTGTGTATAAGATAAATTGCTGTACTACAGTCTTTGAATTAAACTAATTCATAATGTTGTGGATAAAGCTTTCTTTCTACTGTCAAAAAATAAGATATGTAACTGGTTAAAATGTTTTCCAAGATTTTAGAGGAAACAGAATTTGGAGTTATTGGTCTATAAGATGATATTGTAGTTTTATCTTTGCAGGGTTTTGAAATCGGAAGGATGATTGTAAGTTTCCAAGACTAAGGTACAATCGAAATCACAAATATATGTTGAAAATAATCAAGAACAATAGCATGTCGACGGTTTTTCAAATTTTTGAGGAAAGAAGCTGTAATGTGATTTGCATCTTGAGTAGTGATTCTGGATGCTTGTATAGCCTTTTATATAATTTCGAAGTATATAGTGGTTTATTTAGTGTTATGTATTCATTTTTGAGTAAATCGGTTCGGTGAAGCGGTTCATGTTAAATATTATTAGATGCAAAGAGTTGGCAAACATTTTGGCCTGAATTTGAGGTTCTATTGTATATCTATTATTAACTTGAAGAATATTTAAATTTGATTCTGGATCCATATGAGTAGAAATTTTCTTCAGGATGCTGTAGAATGTTCTTAGCTTAGAAGTATTGATACATTTTTTGTCACAATATTATCTATTTTCCTTTTTATATGAAATCTGAGCTTACTTGAATATTGTTTGTACTTATTTCACAGTTGAGGGGAAATATCACGAATGGCCTTTTTTCGGAAAAGATTTTTTGAGCTTGAAAATATTATTACATGTGTGAACAACACATGTTATAATTTTTACTGTTGTGGAAATGATCGGTTTTTATAATCTAATATCTTGAGTATTATTTTTAATTTTTTACACATGGTTTCAGTTAGATGTGTCTTGTCATGCTGTAGGTTAGTAAATGTATATTGTGCTTATTGTGCTTATTTCATTACTTCTTTACAATCTACTCGTTTTATATATTGCTTATTCTGTTTGAGTAATGAGAACTCTGTAACTATAGGGCAATGATCGCTTTCAAATGAGCAGTCTAAAACACAAGTATTAGTGTGGCCTGAATAGGTTCATGTACATAATGTAAGATCTCTTAGTGATACTGTACCTATATTACTTCTATGTGTGGGAACAGTAGTATTGAGGATAATAAAATTTGAGTAAGTTAACCTTTCGACAAAACCATTACTATGTTTAATAGAATAATCAGATCCCTACGTCGGATGATGGAGGTTAAAGTCCCCCAAAATGAAGACCGCATCTGCTACTGATTCCAAGAAAGATTTTACAAATAAAATATTTAATCCTCTTGGTGAGTAGGTATTAATTAAAATAAAATAAATATTTCTTATTTCTATTTTGACAACAAGTATTTCTAGGTCTTGCGGTTGCGCTATTTGTATAGGAACTTGTCTGACAGAGATATTCTTCGGAACTGCAGTTAGCAGTCCTCCTCCGGTCTGTATGCACAGTTTGAAAGTAAATTAGCATTTTTTCAAATTTTTGATCCAAACTTTCCTGCATATTTTCAGCTTGTGATTGATTTCTTAATTCCATGGAATAGTTTTCAGTATTATTAGCGGAAATATTTCGTCTGGTTTTCGGTAGTGTTAAGTGTTTGCTGCTTTTCAATTCCAATATTTGCTTTTCTTTAATATATATAGGGCATTATGAAGAGTTAGCTAGATGATTTCTCTTACAATTAATGCGGCTTTTATTATTTGTACATTCACTTATATGAGATGTGCCACAATTTACGTAAATTTTAGATTGTTGATAAAATCGAGATAGATGTGGGAAACTAAAAATTTAGAGCATTATCTAGGTTTACAGATGAAAGTTAGAATATTATGGTTTATGAACCAGAGTTTGTTATGTCTTCTGATAATATAGTTCCTAAATTCATGGTAATCGATACAGGAGAAATTTCTGGGCTTGTGCCGGATTTGAGAAATTGACGGATTTCTTCTATCTCTATACTGTTCTTATTTTGTATTTCAGATGCTAAATATGTCAGAGATACATTAGTAAGAACTTCGAAAAGAAAAAAATCTGGAAGTGATTCCTTTTCATATGACGTTGGCATTTATTGAGATACTTGATAATTCATCTAGCGACAATATCTGCACACACAGGATCTGTGGTAGGAAATTTAATTTTACAATTTCTGGTAAAGGAAATGCTCCGGATGTTCGCATGGCTTGAAATTTAATTTTACTCTTAATTTCTATGTGTAATAATAGGGGATTAGCTTTCAGAATATGAGATTGTAGATTGTCCCCGATTATTCTCCAAAGAATATTAATCTCGGTTATTTTCTTGTTTTGTGATTATTTTAAAAGTTCTTAATTACTTAAAGTTGTTTTAAAGTATTTATCATTTCTCGTCAAGATCATGGTCTCCATAGGAGGTGGTATTGTTCGTCCATAACATGTATCACTATATATGAAAGACCCAGATTGGGTCTATTCGTTACGGAAAAAAGAAATAAAGAAGAGGTTTTACCAAAACATGCTTGCATAATAAAACACTCGATACCTCACTTCTTGGGAGCAAAGAATGAAATAAAAAAGACACGCAAAAGGTTTGAACGAAACTTGAAGAAAATCTACAATTATCAAAGACAAACTTTACAAGTGCTTTAAGGCTTACTCATTTCTATATATCGGTGTAAGAGTCATCCAATTGACAATTTAACACATTAATTCAGTTTTTTGGCTCCATTTTAATAATGTGTGTAATACTAACACTCTATAACAAAAATAAAAAAAAAAGCGACACAACAAAGAGTTGCACGGTTGTAATAAAATTTCAGGTGTAAAGACATTTGGACTGAACATGCAAGTGATTAATATACGGTGCTTAATGAATGAATAGCGGAAGCTAGAGCGCATTTGAACTGCACATTCAGCAGGTGTATATAAGAAGCGATTCTCAATCGAATGGTCAAATTTTCTGTTGCATTACGATTTAGGATACCTTTCAACAATTGAAAAATTGCCTCGATGCAGAATATTTTAGCTCATTACGAGCAACTGTCAGAGTTTAAAAGAGATTGAATTGTTGGATTAAAGATGCAGGTTGGGCAAATCGTAGAATCGCTCGTCATATGGGTCGAAGCAATGCAGCGATTAGAAGATGCTGGCAAAAAAATGTGTGGACAATGGCAGATTTCAGTGCCATGACGGTAGCGGTCGACCTAGGGCCACAGCAGATCGGGAGGACAGTGATTATCAGATGAGCTGTGACAGTGCGTGATTCATCGTTATCAACCATAAGATGCTTGACCTGCACACGAGTGTCCACCATAATCATTCACAGACAATTGATGGAGCGAAATCTAGGCTCGTACCGACCATAACGCCACCTGCCATTCACGCCAGCACACTGTGAACCAGATTACAGAGGTACCTGACTCTATCAGGTTGGAATGATGGTGGCTTGGAATTTATAGTGTTAAGTGACGAATCCTGCTTCCAACTGTTTTCTGACAATCATCGAAAATGTATTTGGAGACGCCCAGGGCAACGTGCCTATCCTGCTTTCAATAATGAACGCCACACAGACCCTCAACCAGTAGCTATGGTCTGAGGTGCCATTTCCCTTAATAGTCTGACCTTTGGTAGTCATTAGAGGCACACTTACAGCACAGTGATACGTCGACGACATTCTGAGACCTGTTTTGTCAACGTTCACTTTGCAGTACCCAGGCCTTATTTTTCAGCAAGAAAACGCCAGAACCCATACGGCATGTGTTGCTATGAACTGTCTTACAGATTGTCAAACACTTCCTTGTCCAGCCAGATCTCTCTCCAATCGAATATTTCTGGGATATGATGGGAAGGCGACTACATCTACCAGGGTATATTGATGACCTCTCCCGACAATTGGAGCAAATTTAGCAAGAAATAAAGCAGACCATCAGGGAGCTTAATCACTCTATGCCACGTCGTAGGGCAGCTCGCATCCAGGCTAGAGGTTTCTGTCAACACCTTGTTGAGCTCTTTAGTTTGTATCTTTGTAACTCTGAATTAAATCATTCAATTTTTCTGAAATTTTAATCTTTTTCTATTCTGTACATAATTTTTCAATTTTTTCTCCATGCATCAATTCCAATTTTTATTTCCATCGGAAAACTCATTCTATGTGCGTCGGGTTTTTTTATGTTATATAGTGTATATATAGCTTGTTTTGAAACATTAAGCAATATTTTTTTTATTGAGAACACCAACAAATCCTAGTGTACGACATTTATAGCACGAGCCTTACAAACGTAACTAAGAAAACACATTAAAAAGGTAAATAGCAAAAAGAAATTTTTGTTAAAGTCTGGAATAGGGTGTCCCCCTAGGCGATTGGGACTTTTGGGAGCGTTGGCGACTTTTAGAAGCGATAATGAGTTAAGCGTAGTGATTTAAGTTATGTTAACCCTAAGCATACACAATGCTTAAGTTACGTACGCTTAGCTACCTATCTAGGACTTCTTGGCGATGATTTATAAGGAATTTACAATGAAATTACAAAAATAGCCAAAAGCCTTTCATTTGGAAACAAGCTGTTGAGAATCAAGACGCTAATTGATATTGAGGCTTTTAAGTGGAAATTTAAAGGTCTTTCTTTCACCGACGAGTTATTAAGCACTATTTAACTTTTAAAATCCAAGACAATTATTTAGGAGTTTACTCGTATACTGTAATCTTGAAAGTAAATAGTTTTGTCCTTATATTTTTAATACGTCTTCTGATTCTGATATTTTCAACGTCTTGAATCAATATTTTTTGACATTTGGAAATACATTTGTTTCTATTATTTTAGGAATGAATGGATTTTATAAGAACTTTCCTTTCAATTTTTATAAAGAATCTTATTTAAGGCGTAACAAGGAAAGACGCCATGATTGTTATTGAATATTTAGATTTCAAAATTTAAGCTAACATTTCTGCACGTTACATTCAATTAATTTTTTAAGACAATAAAAGCATTTTCATGAAAAGAAAAAAAAAGATGTTATTAATATCAAAATAACTAACTTTTAAAGGTTATTAAATTTTATCAGTCTCAGTGCAATTTTCCTTCATTTTACTACTTTTCTTAAAAAATAAGTAGAAAACATCTGTTTCATAGTTAAATAACTTTACATATTACATGAACAATGGCAACAGAAAGTACTGAAAGAAACGCGCGATGACTTTTTAAAGTTCAATATTCTTGTATTTCATATAAGGTAATGTTTATCGTTTTTAATTAATTTCTTCTGACATAATTTGTAATTAATAAATCGTACGGTATGGATATACTTTCCGAATGTCGTACTTTTGCTTTGGAACTTGTGCATTGCGTTATGAAACGTTATTGCTTACCTTATTCTCCAGATGAACTTTATAGTATGGATTGGCGAAATATTACAAGACGATTTACGCCAAAAATCAGAGAAGCAGTCAGAATACTTGTGCCAAGATTCACCAATTTTAATTATAATACATTTAAAGCTAGTGGAGACTCTGATGAACAGCGTTTTCAGCATTTAGTGAATACATTGTTTATTCTATTGTTTTCAAATGGATTTAACGAGAAAGATTTTTTGACCTTTTGTATTCATGTTGCAAAGATGGCTTCGCGAGCCTTTTTGCATGGCATTGACACGGCGCCTAACTTTGCTATAAATGCAATAGTTGATTCTATGGATTATTTTTATACAAATCTTGATCTTAATGAAGATTCATGGGGAGAAATGGAACGTATTGCTGAAGGCATTGTATGTTATCAAGAAATGCAGTGAGGATTTTATTTTATTTAGAAACAAGCAATTTGTGTTTAATTTTTGTCAATAATAACACATGAAGTTTGGATTTCTAGAAAGTAGTATATCTAATAGAGTTCCATTGGGAAATGAGTATCAATATTTTTAAAATTATATAAAATTGATTTTTTAATATAAATTATTACAATTAGACACTGTTTTGGAAATCCATTCTTTTTGTGAAACTGCAATTAATTGATCATTTTTGCTATTAAAATCTATTCACAATCTACTGTTATTATTTATTTTCTGCCTTGCGTTATGCTATTTTTATATAAATTTTTTCCCCATATTTTACTAAAGACACAGATTCATAAAAATTACTTCTTCTTTGGATGTGCTTAAATATATGCGTGTATTTTCCTCTGACATTTCTCTTCTGTAAATCTGTTTACCTTTTTTACCATACCAACCATGACATTGTTGCTTTGTAATTTGTTTCAGTCTATTGTCATTTATGTATTTCTTGTTCTATTTCGCTGACTTTTTTGTATTATGTTTATCTTGTTTCTGCTTTTATATATTATCTAAAAACACCGATGTTGTGAACTAAGCTTTAGTTTATTATAATATACTGCCAGATTTGCTTCAAAATTTTGTTACTATTTGTTTCTGATACTGTTTATTTTTGCTACCTTTGACTCTAAATTATAACAAGACATCTGAGCTTTAATATTAGATTGTTGTTTGTGTTATACGGAATATAATGAGTTTAATTTGCAATTGCTTAGTTCTAAATGTGTAAAAAATGGCTGTAAATAAATGTAAGTTATAAATGTTTTTTTTTTCTTACTAACAGTTGTTTACGTAAGGAGTTTAAGAGCCAGAAAAATATTTTTATAAGTATAATATAAATTTAAAACGTGCTGATTGTATCATTTGATCGAAGTTATAAAATGGTCCCGATGTCAAACATATTACCTCTATATATTAACTAACTCTAAAGACTAACTAAGAATAAGTATCTAAGAATTAACTGTATAGTTACCTTAATTTTTTATCTAATTTAACAAGAAACCGCAAGAGCATAGCACATAAAAATAATTAATTATAATACAAGATAGGAACCTTTCCTTGTTGTATCTTTGACACAACAAGTAAAATTGCTCAATGTTAAAATATTAATTTTGATTTTTCTTGCATGGGATATCGTTTTGAAAACCTTTCTTTAATTTAGAGAATAACTCTATTAAACGTGATTCAAATACACAGATTTGACAAAGGAGAGAAATGGGATGACTACTTTTAAATGTTAGAAATAAGTTTAGTTTTTATTAACGTCGCACTAGAAGGACTATTGGTGATGGGCCTCGTAATTTTGAACCACGGTCAAGTGACGAGGATGACACCTGAGCTTGTACCCCCTCACCAAACTTCCACACCACGCCATTGGGAGAACTTTAGGCTCCGACAGATTTAACGTGGATCAGCTCCGGCAACGCAGCGGATATTTGGCA
Organism: Nephila pilipes; assembly: GCA_019974015.1. Lineage (NCBI taxonomy): Eukaryota > Metazoa > Arthropoda > Arachnida > Araneae > Nephilidae > Nephila > Nephila pilipes. The sequence goes on along the minus strand of BMAW01110294.1, from coordinate 204,315 downwards.
GCCAAGGATCGAACCTGTGACTGAACGAAAACCGCTGGTCACGAATCCGAAATCATGACCACTAGGCTACTGAGGCCACAATTTTAGTATGCGTTACTATACATAAAACAATTTCTCTTTGACATTTAAAGCTTCAACAAAGAAATACGAGGAGTGTCTGTAAGCCTGATGGAACTAATTGATAGGTGAAAATTAAAAACCTCCTTCTCCTCCCCTCATGGTTTATTATCGTTGATAGAATTTTTTTTTTTTTTTTGATTCTTTACATTACAGATATACAATTATTCTATTTGGAGTTGAATACTTCATGAATTTAATAGGAAGAATTCTATTTCGTAAAGAAAGCTGTATTTAGAATTAGATTTCTTTGTATGAAACGTTGATAATTATAGTAATAGTTTATTTTTATTAATTTCCTTTAGGGTAATAACACAACTATATATGAAGAGCGAAAAATTTCCAGATATTTTTACCATATTTGCTCATAAACTAATTTTTGAAACAAGAAGGCATTATTTTTCTTTCCTGCTGTTTGATATCAGGCAAATTAAGTACTTTCCGTGACAGTCACTTTTAAAACAGATGAATTCTAGTATAACTGTTAAAGTATTTATATATATAAAGTATATTTCATACTGATCATTAAACTTAATTGCTTATACAATGAATTATTTGTTGATTATAAAGATGTCCTGAAAATTTAAATTTATGTGTCATGTTATTCAGTATCATGTATGTTTTTTGTGTGAGCTTGGTATTCGAATGTCATGGTCGCGAGTTCGCAAACGGTACTGTTTTCGTCAAGACTCGGATTCAAGTCCTGAATATTCACAATAGATCCGTCGTGTAATGGGGCTTATGCATGTTAAATCTGTCTAGGCTTCAAGTCTTCCCGTTGGCGAGGTGTGTGTTGGCGTTCAGGAGTCGTCTTCGTAGCTTGACCGAGGTTCAAATCTACGCGGTACATCACCAATAGCCTTCGCGTTACATTTTAGAATGACATTAATCAATGATACAAAAGTACTCATTTTGTTTCAATGTCTTTTTTTCTGATATTAAGGAAAAAGGTTAATTTGATGTTACTTTTTAAAAAATCGGCAAATACCAGTTATTTTCCATTATAATTTTAATTAAAGTACAAACATAAGGTTATTACTACTACTAAATATTACTACTACTACTATTAAGTTTTGTCAATATCAGAACATAAAAGAAGAGTTTGAATCTATTAATTACTGAACAACAATTTAATTTAGATTAATTTACACACCTTAAATCAGTGTAGTGTAATAGCTAAATATTGTCGTTGGCATATCTTGCTACTTTGAGTTTTGATCTTGGCGAAGTGTAATTTTCTTGAAGTGTTTATATATTGCTTTTAGCAAATACTAAGATATAGCATATAAAAGACGACTTTTATTTAAATTCAGATGGGGTTCAAAGTCTATATACAAGACATAATGCGCTAATTTAGCAATACAATTATTACCTGTAGTTTCGTTTCTATCCTTAGACCATGACGCGAAATTGCGGAGTTTATAATTGTGGCTAATAACCCTTCACATTCTATCTAGAGTAGTGATTCTGAATCCTTTTTTCTTTGAATGCATCATTTAATATGTGTTTTAACATACGTACGCATTTCTTGTCATTTACTCTCACCTCATGATTAGAAGTTCGAACATACACCAAAAGTTTTGAATAATTTAGAGGGTAGTTTTCGGAATTTTTATTATTTAAGTCTTTCATAGATTAAATCCTACATTTGCTAAAATTTCAACCTGATAAGACTTATTATTTGATTCATTGTTAATTAGTCAAAATTTAAGTCACGAAACTTTTTAATTTAATCTTTTGTCATTTTAAGCTCACTAAACCTTTTATGTACAAATCTTCAATTGCTTACTTTCTTCAGGTAAGTAGAGGCATCAAGATACGATGTATCCTGATCATCTTACTCATTCTCATGAAGTATACTGCCTTTCATAAACGCAGGTGTGGCATCCATGTGATATCTTAGCCTTCTTTCTCTTTTTTACAGCTTCCTTCATGTCAACTATTTCCCTCTTTTTCTTCTATCTTTTCTACGTTTACATCATAATTGCATATGGCTTTGCGCATCGTAGTCAGATTTAGCTTTTATACCGTAAGCCTCTAATTTCTCTCATTCACTATTTAATGCATCATTGATAATGTACAAGAATCTGTGTTTAGTATGTGGCATCTTTTAATTCGTTTACCTTCTTTATTTATTGACTATTGAGGTTCTATTCAAAAATACGAGTACGATAGTTGATATTATATATATATACATATTTCAGTTTTAATTCCTTAAAAAAAGATAAGACCAAACCCCAACCGGCAAAAGTACTTAAGTAAACTTCGTTTCATTCTTAGTAAAAATACGACTATAATGTTTACATCTTTCTATCACTAATCGATGCAAAACTGATAGGGGAGGTTAAGGATGACTCAAGCGTATTTCCCTTCAATTGACCTTAAGAGCTTTCTGTGATATTTAATTTTAAAACAACAAATTATGAAAATTAGCATTTCTTTTTCTGTATATAAATGGGAATGTAGTGAATAGGAAATGAAAACTGTAGGAATCAGCAGAGAGAGAGAGATTGTAATGTATGACTATGGAAGATTTGACTTATACATTTGCTGAAAAGTGTAGCACATCTCATTTAGTGTCTGGAGATTATACAATAGTTTGTTTGCTAAAACTGATTTTGGATGTGTTTTTGACTGGGAATCATATTTATCATTTTTTTAGATAAGTAACATTTTCTGGAAATCGTTTTTGGGAATGCTGAAGGTGTTTTCTCCACACTCGTAAAAATACTTAATTTCTGATCATCTTAACAACTGAATAAATATGAGTTTAATTCTCTGTACTAACTCTTTCCTCCTGCAGTTTTCTTTGAGTTGTGAAGGCTCAAATCCTTCATAGCAATTAATTGTTCCTTTACTAATGAAGTAACCTTGCTTCATTAGTAAAGGAACAATTTTTAAAACTAGAAAATTAGATGTAATTTCTCCTTCGTATTTGAATATATTGATCTCCATGAATTTTTTTTAGAATTTTCATACTAGGTATTTGATTATTTTAGGCCTAATATTGGGTAATCAAAGTACCTCTGTTCAGGTTATTTCTCAATTGTTAATGTTTTGAATAAGGTTTGCATACCCATAGAAATATTTTGCATATATCTGGAGATGTGAGAACTGTGATTCATAAACATGCTGTAGAACAATGTAAAAAAAACCAAATTTTGATTCTCTCAAAACTCAACAAATCATGATGGTACGAACATAATGACATCCTTTTTAACGCTTTTTTCTCAAAAAAATATCAAACCAAATGCCAGAATTATTGATTTGAAATTAAATTCAGGCTTGGATTTTGAGTATAAAGTCAGTCAATATTTAAGCCGACAAACATTTTTAATTAAGGGAACTTTTAAAACAGGCGATTGAAATTTTAGAAAGAGTTAGTTGGCGAACTTAGCGAAGAGTTACGAAGTGAAGTAAACTGTGTAGATCGAGAAGGTAACGTGATAGGTTTTAAAAGAATAAAAGGAATTATTATTAGTTAAAAAGTTGTAAGTCTGATTTTGTCTGAAGTTTGAAAATAAGTGAATGAATGAAAATCAGCCAAGAAAAATAGAGAAAGTTTGTTTCTACAAATTAAAAGTAGAATAAAGAAGTTCATCAGTAAAAGTGAAAAACTAATAAAGTAGTTAGTAGTAAGTTTAAATATAAAAGCTTTCTACAAATAATGCATTATGAAATAAATATAGAAATCTAATAAATCAGTTATAGAAAATTAAGAATTAGTGATATAGCATTTGAATAATTATAATTAAATATAATATACATTAATTAAATATACTTAATAAATTGAATGAAAACTTAAGGTACTGGGAATGTATAAAAAGCAGCAGATAAATGGAATGCAATCAGTACTGACAATTATGATTTATAATGAAGTGCTTCAATACCTTATGGCTTTGATTCTAAGTTGTATAAATAGAGTCAAAAATAATACAAACTATTTTAAACTGTAATAT
>BMAW01110294.1:111265-197905 GCA_019974015.1 Nephila pilipes | reverse complement strand
GTTAGTAGTAAGTTTAAATATAAAAGCTTTCTACAAATAATGCATTAAGAAATAAATATAGAAATCTAATAAATCAGTTATAGAAAATTAAGAATTAGTGATATAGCATTTGAATAATTATAATTAAATATAATATACATTAATTAAATATACTTAATAAATTGAATGAAAACTGAAGGTACTGGGAATGTATAAAAAGCAGCAGATAAATGGAATGCAATCAGTACTGACAATTATGATTTATAATGAAGTGCTTCAATACCTTATGGCTTTGATTCTAAGTTGTATAAATAGAGTCAAAAATAATACAAACTATTTTAAACTGTAATATAATTCTCTTGATATTATCTGAAATTTTGTATCATTATAACGCATCGATCAATAACTCCCGAGTCTAAAATTGAAAACAACATTTTTTTTTCTTATTCATCAACATAACACCTTTTGTTAATCACCTTTTAGGGTGATACAATCGTTCCAACGCTTTTCCAAATCTTTTTTTTTTTTTTTTTTTTTTAAAAAAAATTTTTTTTTTCTTTTTTTTTTTTTCCGCAAGAAATATTTTTTGTTGCGAGTAAATAGCGATAAACAACTTTCTGAATCATCGACTCGTTGCTCCATCGAAAGCAATCGCGGCACCCACTTGGAAAAAACCTTTTTCCCTTCACTTCAAAAAACCTTTTTCCTGGTCCGATCGACTTAAAATTTTGACACTTTTCAAGCAAAGATTAGTACTCTAGAAAGACCTGGTTACTGTTTTACTACGAGCGCCATCACTGGGTTAGTGTCGGGAGTTATTGATCGATGTGTTATTTAGAGAAGTTTATTGTGCCCATGTTTCTTTGTCAATTTTGAAAAAGTATATATGTGGCCTAAATGTCTTAGAATATATATTATTTTGTAATCAATTTATGTTAATAATCTGAATAATAAATTCTAGGGATTCCAGATTTCCTATATTTATTAATGCGCTAATTTAACTTTAAAACTATGAAAGGTATTATTCCTAAGAAATTGTTGAATTAGTTCCATTTTAAACTTATTAATAAGATAATACACCAAAAAAATACTTAAAAATCTTCTATTTTATCACGTTTTAAAACTTATTTCAAGTCTTGGTACACAAATTTATTATCATAGTCTCAAGTACGTGGATCGTAGAGCCATGAATGAAAACTAGATAAATGTTTTTTCGTAAAGTATGTTGAAATATATAGTTCGACGTGAGAATTTTAAAAATGACCGATATTTTTCAAACATGTATGATTATGATCTTTATGCAAATTCGTTGTCTGAAACTGCGTGAAATTGCTAGCAATCGTCTCCTAAGACCGTCTGCTGTTGCATAAGAAAAGTAAAGTGTTATTACAGCCATAAATTTATACGTAGTTATGGTAAGCAAAAATTACAGCTAAGTTATAAATTTGTTTTCTGAGCATGCCAGACTTTAAATTCAAAATATCTTTATAAACGTAAAGGTAGTGGTTGCAATTATAATTGGGCGCAGTTTTTAAAGTGTAAATGCTTCAGTGGTAATTATATTTGGGGAAGTAAACTATTAATTTTAATGGTAAGTATTTGAGATATTTTTCTGAAGAGATAACATTCATCAGCTATGAATATGGATGACTTATAAATACTTTAACTCTTCTCTATAAATAGGAATAAATACACTAAAGATTATAATTGCGAAATCGTAAGCTATTGTTCTGGTCTGTTTGACTTAATACTTATTAATTTATATTGCATTCTTATAATATCTGGTAGAATAAGTATGTGATGCCCTTCATTCATTATTTAACTCTACCACCCTCATTCTATCTAATTAAATATTCAATAATTACTGGACTCTAATTGAAGTTGCGAAATAACAATATAAAATTCCGTATAAACCATTAAAGAATAGATACAGTCCCTCGTTCTCTCGAAAATCTTTTAATTCGTCAAACCTAGATTATAATCTAACAATAGAAGGCCTTACCTTACCAAATCACTCTTCTCTATTCAAATAATTCTCACTAAACCTGATTCATATCCTTGTAATTTGAATATGCCTCACTTCAATACGAAAGTTTAATTATGATCCTTCAAACCAATTTACGAATTTTTATGATTCTGACGCTATCCTCTATCTCCCTTCGGTTTCCTGCCAATTCTGTTTCACTTATATTTTCCAATCTCTCATTCAATTCATAATACTTCTTATCTAATCTACCTAATCACGTTTCATTTTGATTGGGAAGATATTGCAAATTTTCGCAACTAAAATCGCGAATAATTTAAAGTCACGAATAGAATTAAATATGGGAATAAATATTTGTTAAAATATATTAGATTGAAAATTATTAAACATCATATATATATATATATATATATATATATATATATATATATATACCTTAAAATGTTTTTAACTAGGAGAGGATAAAATTACTTTTTTATAAGTGCTTGTGCATAAATGTTTATTTTTAATATTTACTATCCAAATTTACACATGTCATCCTAAATTTGCTGTTTAAAAAAGAAACACGTTATCCCATGTATTGCGTGTAGGTTTAAATTCATTGGCTTCAAAAAAATGTTCTATAAGCGTACATTGGACCTTACTAAATATATATTCCTCTATGATAACCTAAATTTTTTTTATTTACTTTCAATCACTATATCTAATACATGACATTTATCTATGCTTTTATGTAATTGACTCTTAAATATTCATCCGACTCGAAATTTATATTTCATTCACATTTATTCATGTTCTATTTATTATTTGTTATAAAAATACATGGACTCATTATATATTAATACATGTTTAAATGTTGTGCTTCATAATGAATCTTAGATTGTCAATGAAACACAGATAACAAAAAAAAAGAACTGAGATAGGTTTTATATATATTTTGCGGTCAACTGTGGTCGGGTTCATTGAGAACTGACCATACCTCTGCTTTTAAATGCAAGGAATACTAGAATTACCTTCAACCAATTCACATCAAATACTCGTAAATTTAAGAAACAAAATATATAAATCGAAGAAAAGTGCTCTAAATACAGAAATGGAAAATAAAATGAGAAACGATAACTGTAAAAATGATCAAATATTAAAATAAAAATAAAGAAAGAAGAGGTCCTTGACGCGCTCCGTGTGTACGTATCTGTGTTTATGAAATTAAGAAAACTATATGGTAAAAAAGAAAGCTGAATCGCATATCCTGACCGTAAGTCCAATATGACATTAAGAAAGTAAATCTCTTAGGAATCAAATCCCGGAGCCAAACAAATGCATCTCTTAGAAGCCAAACAAATTCACACACAATATTTAACTAACATCAGTCTGTTCTGCACAACGTCCTTCATTTTGTTAAAAATCAATAGAAATCAAATTTAAGAAGGACATTATAAAAATAATTGGTCTTCCTCAGAAATTCCAGATTTTAGAAATAGAGATATATAATATACTTCAGATTTTTAATTTGTTTTTCAAACCTTATTAAAAATGTATTCGAATACCTTTATGGGTGAATGACCTCTTTCCCATAGGAAGAGAGCTATGACCCATAGAAGAGCGAGATTTGGATGTAGCTGCCCAAACGTGTAACAATAGATATTGGCGTGAAAAATAATCCGACCTAGAAACAGAAATAGTTAACGAGAAGGAAAAGATGGGGGCAAAGACGAATAGTGCTAAGCGTAAATTTTCTCGATGACAGGGGTGATTCTGTTTTTATTAAAGAATTAAATAAACTCAATATCGTGGATAGGTTTTACTTTTAAATGGTTCTTCATTTTACTAATAGTAGAATTTAATCACTTAGATATTTGAAATCTGGAAGAAATATACCATTCGATTCATGTATTAAAACTAGAACAATGTGTCTGTAACATATGGAACAGTGTATCCGTTAAATTGTGGTGCCTTTTTGACTAGTTATAGGGAATCAATGAAACAAGATAGAAATGTGAAATCTTCCCCAAATAAAAAAAAAGATGTCCAAGTTTTCGTAGTATGATGTACAAGAGTGTGTGCAAATAGGTGATGACATAATTACACGAACTGCATGGCAGCGGATCAGCCCACGCCAGTCGAGATCTTGATGGTACAAATGAAAGTTCAGTTTATTCTGTGTCTTGCTAAATTCTAATCCGTGGCTAAAGTACAACATAAATATCGTCAAGTGTACAATGAAGATTCAGCACATAGGAATTACATTAATCGGTGGGATAAGCAGATAATCGATAAGTGACAAGACTATAGAGGAAACACGAGAGAACTACCCAAGAACGCCTAAAATTTATGTGCTCGCCAATTACATCTAAGCAAGACTACAGTTCATAAGGTATAGAGAAAACTCTTTTACGTTTTTCGGATTACAAATTGTACCTGTTACACATTATCAAACCTGCGGATAGATCCAAGCGAATCGCATTTGCTACAGATAGGCTTCATGAGATTGGTAATGATGAATGATTTCTGCAGAAGATTGTGTTTAACGAAGAGGTGACATTCCATGTCTGCGGTCATGTTCATGGTCATTACATCCGAATATGAGATGCTGAAAACCTTCCTGCCTACGATGAGTACGAATGTAACAATCCTAAGGCGAATATGTGGTGTGGCCTGCTGCATAATAAAGTTGCAGACTATGACGTCAAACAACTTCCTTGACATGTTGGAATTGTATGCAGTGCCACAATTTCCTGAAGGTGTCATCTTTCGACGCAAATGCTATCCTCCACATTACTCTAATATTGTTCATTAGTTTCAGGATGAAACATTTCGGCAGTGGCGTATAAGGATTCTGTCAAGCTATGGGATCAACGATTAGAACGAGGCCATTAGAATTTTACTTGTAGGGTTATGTGAAGCAACATGTGTACAGTGAACGTATCAACGTCATTCATCATTTAAAGCAAATGATCACGGTATTCACTCTGTTACGCCACATCTCCTCAAACATGTGTAGAAACTGTAACTTGAGTACTTTTTAGATGTATGTAGGGCAACAAACGGAACCCACGTAAAAATGCACTGAACAGGTACGGAACTCGGAGAGTTTTTATTTTATTTGTTGGAAATTTCACATTTTTATAATGATTATTTGATTTCCTGTGACCGGTCAAATGTGTACCTTGACTTTACGGACACATTATACATATTTAATGACTCGAAGGAAAAAACTGCTTTTCAATTTTGTCTCAGAGAAAATGTAATCCTTACGAGATTTTCAGCTGTGAATAAAGCATTTTCCTACCATATTCTTATTGAGAAATGGTAAAGAAAAATCACAATATTTTCTGATTCTCTTGCTCTTATTTTGCTTAGTAATATCTTTAAAACAATATTTAATCTTCTTTTGAATTAGAACGGCAAGCATTACATAAGTTTTATAGAGAGGAATGAGAATGCTCGATTTTTTTTTCTTATTTTGTCCTAAACAACAGAAGCGAGAGAATAACCTTTCACAGAAAACATTTAATATCGCATAATCAGAAATTTGTTTCATCTACAGTTTCGAAATAGAAATTTAGAATTTGAAGTGTTAATATAGTTTTTGTAAACAAACTGTTTGACAATTTTTCAACTGGTATTTTCTAAGAAAATGGAATAGAAATTGAGATTTTGTAAGTAATATGCACAATTTTACGGACATTTTCTTCTTTGAATTTTGCAATATTTATTTACCCTATCAACACACACTAAAACGTATATATATATATATATATATATACACTGGTTATCATAAATTAAGGAAAATTCACAAAAATCGCGATAACTCAAGAAATTACACATGGAATTTTATGAAACTTACCCACAATATACAACACATAGTAAGGTATTAAACAACATAAAAAGAAATTATCAGACATTAATAGTAGTATAGAAATTAGCACATGTATAAAATAAACAAATTGGAAGTATCGGTTTGCAATAGAAAAAGTACCTTTAATATGGAATATGATTGCCTCTAGAAGCAATACAGCACAAACAGCGATGTGTGATGCTTTCAATTATGCGGTCTATCAGTTCAATAGGAAGTGAGAGCCATTGCTCTTGTAAAGCAGATGCAAGCGCGGCAAGGGTCTGAGGGGGCGGATTGATGGCAGATACACGCCTCCCTAGAGCATCCCAAACGTGCTCGATAGGATTCAAGTCCGGGGATCGAGCTGGCCACTCCATGCGCGTAATTGTTTCCTGTTGAAGATAATCATCAACAATGCGAGCTCTGTGTGGTCTTGCATTATCGTCCTGTAACAGGAAGCAATCACCAATCGCCCCGGCATATGGGCGCACATAAGCATCAAGGATGTTGTCTCGATAAACCTGAGCATTCACGGTTCCCCTTGGAAAGACATGGAGGTCTGTGCGCCCTCCTAAGGATATGCCTCCCCAAACACAGACACTGCCTCTTCCGTATGCATCTCTTTCACGGATGTTTGATGGATGATAACGGGTCCCAGGTTCTCTCCATATCAAATAACGTCTACTGTCACTTTCTAGACTAAACCTGGACTCATCCGTAAAGAGAACAGGCCTCCATTGATCTGACGTCCAGTGGACATGTTGTCGGGCCCACTGCAAACGGTCTCTCCTATGGCGTGATGTGAGCGGCACGCAAATGGCTGGTCGTCTCGCATACAGACCACCTTCGTGGAGCCTTCTGCGCACAGTTGACGTTGACACCAACCTTCCGGTGGCTGCAGCAAGAGAGGATCTAAGATGTGTCAGAGTAGTGGTTCTATTCCTGCGTGCACTTAATGTCAAATATCGGTCATCGGCACTGGTCGTAACAGTTGGCCGTCCTTGACTGAACCTCCTAGATGCCGAATCTGTGGTTTGAAATTGCCTCCAAAGTCTATGAACCACAGATGGACTCACATTTAGCCATCTGGCCACTTCTGATTGACTCTGCCCTGCCTCTAGTCTCCCGATGGCTCTCCATCGTAGTTCTTCAGGCAAATGATGCCTAGAGGTCATTATTACGAATTGGCTATCTCAGATTTTCAATGTCGCAATCACAGTAAAATTTGTGTGCTTTCTCTCAAACTTGGACTTTTATGCTCCAGGCAGATGACGTAAGCCGAGTGCAGCGTCACTAATTTGCATATTGCAATTTTACTCAGCTACTCTTAGTGGACAACATATGCAAATTTTGCACAGTTTGGCTTACTTTTGAAAGAGTTATCGCTATTTTTGTGATTTTTCCTTAATTTATGATAACCAGTGTATATATATATATATATATATATATATATATGAGCGGTATTAGAACTGACGAATAATTAAAATAAGAATAAAAATATTTTTAAAAATATTAGGAAAAAAGTAATTCCACAGAAGCATAGATTATTTTTTGCTCTTTCAGATGCACTTGATTGCATTCAAATAGATCAAATAATAAAGATGTGAGAATTAAAGTCAAAATTCCATAGGATTAACATTGCGTCCACGAAATCAAAATGGCGGGTAGACGGGAGCATTAACCCTAAAAATAACCAAAATATCGGTATAAGTTTAGTTTGCATATTAATTGATCTGTATAAACATAATGATGTAATTTAAAGATATTAATGTTGGTTTGTTTGTCATCAGGAAGCCATTAATTGAAGTTACACGCACTGTCGCATATTTTTAACTATCATCGCAGGTATCGTTAAGATTTAAAGACAAAAATTTAATCGAGATAGAAACTTAGTTTTATTTTCCTTAAGTCTCCTCTACATAGTCATCAGCCAGGTGTATATTTTCCCCCGGTTATTTCTTAAATTTTCAATGTAGTTATTGTAAAACTCATGTAATTGATCTCTTACTTCTCCATGCTACGGATTAATATAGCTGTTTAGGTATATCTAAATCTAGCCAAATGTAAAAGTCCTATTGAAAATAAAACACTAACTTTGTTTACCTTGCTACACGAGATCATTGATCCATAGATTCTGATGCGAACTGTATTTTTTTTTAACTTTCAATTGCATAATAAGTTCATTCTTTTCAGTAATTAAGGGGAAGATAAAGAAGTAACAAATGGAAATGAATGATATTTTTGTACATAGAGTAATATATTTACTTAAAATCAACATAAAAATCGTTTATTCATGTTCATTAAGGAAATAGGAATGAATCTAAGAAGTTATATATGGTCAAAAGGTTAATCACCTTTAACCCATTATATTTCCCATACGGTGTTATTCACGTAAAGGAAATAACATTTGTAAATTTCGTTATTTAAGGCTAACGTCTACCCGTCATTTTGATTCAGTGAACATACTATTTTGTCTATTTGGAAACATACAGTGCATCTGACAGAGATTAACACTGAAGGTTTCTGTGGAATAATATTTTCCCTCCAAATTTTGAAAATATTTCGGAACAGTTTATAAATTTCTGAAAACTTACAAGCAAATTATTGAAATAGAGATTAAATTATTTTTAGGAATCAGATGGAAAATGTAACTGCGCAGAAACTTGTTTTGCTCTTTTGGAAGGACATTTTTTCCCGTTTGAATTAAAATAATTGTAAAAAATTGAGGATGGTAGTAGTATTTCCATAGGATTATCATTACGTTTATAAAATTTAAATGAGCGGTAGCCGGGAGTTTTAAGACCATTACAATCCCTTATTCATGTTCAGTAATGAAATAAGTGTTAATCTAAAAAGAATTTCATGGCCAGGAGGACAGTCACCTTTAACCCATTATATATATCGCATTTGATACTGCTAAGCCAAAAAGAAATAACATAGTACATTTGATTTTATTAAAAACAAAATATAAAAGTTAATATATATAAATGGGATAAATAATCATATTTCGCAAATTAGTTTTGTCTAAAAATCAAAACACAAAAAATAATTGTTCGAAATTAGAAGACCTGTAAAAATATGCATTTCTCCGAAATCATTCACTTAATGGCTTACTATATTTAAGTAAATATAGAAATCAAGACCCCAAGAGACCTTGATGAACTTTTTTTCCCATGGGTACTACCGACTTTTGTAAACATGATTGAAGCGATCTCAGAATACCATACAGATGATTCTTTATTTTAACTCCTTTTTCTTGCTAACCAAATGCTAACTTATAGCAGCTTTTTCAAACACTTTGATAACAACTACACCTTATAAGATGTAGTATAGCAACATCTGAAACTTGCGCCATTAAACTCCAAAAACTCTCCTTCTCTCACATTCTCCAAATCTTACATAACTTTGAAGAGGCCGCGAGATACTTTTCTATTTCGCCGGCGTAAGTGATAAAGTCGCCAAAAATGATACAATCGACGTCAAATGGATTATGTGATAATTTGTGTTGTCGCCAATAAAGTCTGCTTGGCGAGATTTGAGCCGAAGAAATGGAAAAGTACCAACCGGGATTATATATATATATACCTAGTAGTCATGGTCGTAGATTTGCTGCCGGCGTTGTATTCGTTGAGACGTGGTCTCGAGGCCACTGAGGACCTGCTGTGTAGCAGAACTGTAAGTTAAGTAAGTTAAATCTGGTCGAGGTCTCAAGTCTTACCATTTGCGCGGTGTAAAAGACTAGAGATTAAGAGGTACATAGTTGAATAAATAACGCGTTTGTTATTATTTTATCAATATTTATTTTATGATATCCAATTTTAAATTAGCTTTGTTATAGATTTCTTTTTTAGTTTCTGACACTATAACATAGACCATCGAGTTGAGCAGTGGCATCATCTGCCATTTCCATCGAATTATACAGGTGGAAAATAGCTGCAGGTATGTATTCGAACGAATAGACTCATAATCATAGACCAACGAACTGTCCAGAGGAACCAAGAGGATACAAAAGTTTATCTTCACCAATAAATTAATATACTTACATTGATTATTGTTCATCGATTTCAAAAGAGGCAATTTATACGCTTTTACCTCAATTGGACGTTATCTGAGTGGTAACAGATGACTTTTTTAGATTATTCACGTTTCTTTATCCATCAGAAGGTTAGGCTTTGGGGTACACAGCATAAAGCGTCGAAAAACTAGCAACCTGTAACAATTACCGGGAACATTTAAGTTGGAAGAGGCAGTGCCTTTGAAAAAGGACTATTTTCATAGTATTTTCTGTTTGCATTCAGCAGTCTGGAAGGCACTTTGGATTGGCAGAAGTATGTACATATTCTGGCAAACATGTCCAACATGCGGATTACGTTTCATCTCCCTGATGATATATTCCATTTGAACAAAGTGGTGTGTCAATACAGTTCTCAATGTACATGCTTGATTCGAAGAGCTCTAGGATCTATTTGCTATACTCCCCTACCGGGCTCTAAGTTCACTGGACTTAACCCAAATGAGGATCTGATGGTTTCACATCGATCGGTTTGCTCTAGCCTTGGACCCTCAACCGTGTAGTCTAAGCAACTTGCCATGGATCATAATTTCGCATAGCTCAATATCCCTTAAAGTGTCTTCAGAACCTCATTCAGTCTCTTCCTGATGTCTCATAGTAGTCGGCTCTGGGAAAGCTATTTATTCTGGCATTTTACAGGTGGTCACATTAATAAGACTGGACTGGTAATACAGCTAAATAGAAGGTTTTTTTTTAAAATGGTATCACTTCACGGAAAAACGGAGTATTTGGTTCTTTAAAAATTCCATTAATAAACATAATTTTTTTTTTAAATTTGAAGTAGTATAAATTACTTGTAACTATTTTCCTGGATAGTATATGAAGCCCTTGCGTTTCTTCTAGTGATACTTTAATAAAAACAAACAATCTGACGGTTATAGGCAAAATATGGACCTATAAAATGTATAAATATAATCTACTATATTTTGCACATATGATAAAATATAACTGCACCGCTTACGACCGTTACGATCAAGACCGTTTACGGGCAAAGGGAGTACAGATGGATCATCAAAATTAATAAAATTATAAAAAGAGTTAAGTAATTAATAATTATAGGAATACTAGAATTTATGTATGCTTTCCATAGGAGTTTATTATTTTTGCAGAGGTGAGATAATGATGCGAAAATTATACTTTGAGACGATTTCGTGATTCAATATCATGCAATGAAACCAAGTCATTTAATTGAATTAAAATCAATTAGCCAAGTCTTTGAAAACTGACTCAAATATTTGACATTTTTAGAGGACCACTCCTTTAAAAGAGTTAACAGTTATTATATTGTCATTGTGTAACCCAACGTAATCAATACCATATCTCAAAACAAACAGGTGTTTGTGCTTGAAATATTGAATATCTCAAATTAAAAATAAACAATTACAAACAGAATGATACGTTGGCTCGTGGTAGTTAATGGAAAACGGAAACTAATATTCAATTTGATTTCATGAGGTGATTTCAATATGTTGGAAAAAAATCTTTAGTACGAGGGCTATTTTTTTTCAACCTCCGATCGCACACTATGAAGACCAGTAATGCGGCAGCTAGCTGATGAGTGCAGTAGACTACAGAGCATCTCCCCCTATACACGCTTTGTCATTGCCGAGTCCAACACGCACTTTCTTGTTGAACTGCAGTCACGTAAACATGGCTGCCTATATTGATTCTCCCGCCAAGTGTGAATTTCGAAGTGTTCTTCGTTTCTCGCAGGCAGAAGGGAATAGTGCAGCGGAAATTCATCGATGAATGAGTCGTGTCGAAAGCTTAAAGATGGCCGAACTGCTTACCCAATCCGACAGCTTCTTGAGCAATTCAAATGGGACATTTTCGAACATCCACCATGTAGTCCCAACCTAGCGCGAAGTGACTTTCATCTTTTTCCTGGATTGAAGAAGTGGCTTGGGGGGCAACGCTTCCAAACTGACCAGGAGCTCAAAGAAACGGTCACAACTCACCCCAATTCATTGGCGGCAACATTTTATGAAGAGGGTATTGCAAAGCTCGTTCACAGATATGACAAATGCCTCAATCGTCAAGGTGATTATGTAGAGAAGTAACCTTTGTTATACATTACTTTTGGTAATAAAATTATTTTTTTATATTCACCCGTCTTTTTATTACAGCCAATTGGAGGTTGGAAAAAAACCAGCCCTCGTATATGTAGGATTCTACCTGTTATATAAACAAATATTACTTGTTTATGTGAAATTAGAATGCTCAAAATTACAATATGACCTTAAATACTGTAACTAGTCTTTTTAATGGACTCTCCCTCTTCTTTGAGGAATTCCTTTCTAGAGAAAAACAAATCCCTATAATATAAGAGTCAAACTAGATTGCTTCGTTATTATTTAAAACTAACTACGTTTATTAACAGATGTTATCAAAGATTGATACCTAATGCATAAAAAGAGAATTGCGGAACTTGACCATGAGTTTGAAAATCTATTATTTTGAATAAAATACTAAAGCATTTGTGTCTCAGTAAGTATGTGAAACAAGCATGTTGTATCGTTGTTTACTCTTTTAATAAAAAAAAATTAAGGAAATTTACTACTTGTACATGTTAATTATTCAGTCTGTATTTTCTATTATCAACTATTTGTGTGTTTAGTCTTGATGGGTGTACAAAATCGCATGTATTTTTCCAATGTAAGTAGTGCACTGAAATCTAACTAATGATAATCCTTACTCTCGAGAAACATCATATCTAATGCAACTGGACCTTGTAATTTTGAACTACGGCCAAGTGATGGGCCAGTAAGTCGATTTAGTTGTTATTAACGACGCGCGCACTAGAAGCAACACTAGGGCTATTGGAGACGGATCTCGTAATTTTGAACCACGATCAAGTGACGAGGACGACACCTTAGCTGGCACCCCCTCTCCAAACTTCCACACCACACCAACGGGAGGACTTTTGGCCTCGACAGATTTAACGTGCATCAGCCCCGACTACACGGCGGGTTCTTAGCGATCAAGGATCGAACCCGCGATTGAAAGAAAACCGCCAGCCACGAATCCAAAGCCATGACCACTAGGCTACAGCGGTCCAGCAAGCCGTTTTTACTTATTTCCATGCTAGCTTACGTAATAGTTTATCTCAGTTTAATTTAATCAGCAGCACCTTCTGCTAAATATCATAATGAATTTTACTGGAATTTTGCACCTTGGTTTGAACATGATTAGTTGGTTGGTTTTATTAACGTCGCACGCAGCAGCAACACGAGGTCTATAGGCGACGAACCTCAAAAATTCGAACCTCGGTAAGTGACGACGACAACCGAATTAAAACCCTCCTCTCCCGAAATTTAACACTACGCCATTGGGAGGGCTTTGGACCATGATAGATATAACGTGCATCATCCCCTGCTGCACGTCAAGTCTTCAGTGGCATCAAGGATCGAACCTGCCACTTGACGAAAACAGTCCCCCGCGACCATGATCACAAGGATATCGCTGCCACCAATGTTGGTGGCAATCCTCGCGACATTATTTGTACCGAGTCCGAGCACCGGAAATGAAAATAGATATGAATTTATATTTCAGTTTCTAATATATATATATATATTTCCAAGATTAATTCAAACTTAACTAAGAATACAAAAGATACTGAACTAAAGTACTTCTAAAATACAATGCAAGTAGAAGTAATAATTTAAGGCAAAGAAGAGCAAAATAGAATTGAATAATAAATTTATTTTACTATTGTCCAAATATATAATGAAATAAACTGATAAATGCAATAATATTTTTCGTATACATATATATAAAACATTAAGCTATGTGTAAAAACATATTTAAGTGCTTTCCTATAATTATGAAGCAACTTCCCATTTATGCGGATTTTTTTTTTCAAAACAAAGCATTATTCTCATTTTGAAAAACGAGTAGTCATGGAGTCTCAGTTAAAATCAAGAAACATGGTCTTAAAAAATAATGTATCTCAGTATCATGTGAAGTCTGGAACATCTCAACAGATATATTTCAGAGTCAATTTTTGGCATTGCGCTTTTGATTATAGGACTTAATATCATCTTCTATTTGCTTAGTCGCCTCATCAACATCTGTCCATTTTAAGTCTGTAACATTTAAATAACGTCTCAGGGAATCAAATACGTATCTTGTTCCATTAAACTTTCCTACGGAATCCCTTAAAGTTTTTATTATTGCAGTGTAACAAGAAATGACAATAAGCAGCCACATGAATTCATAAACAGTCATTTCGGTTTGAAACTCCTTTACTATTTTGTCTAAAAAATCGGGAACAGTTTCATCACTGATTTCTCTCGAGAATTCACTGAATTCCTGATTAAACAGGAAGAATATTTCCATTCCATAGTTTTTCACAATATAATGAATTCTTTCGCTGTATTGACTGACAGGCTTGGACAGTGAAGTAAGTGGTGCATCCAAAATGTATGAACGGTATACAATACAAGAAAGCAATTCAGGAAATGCACGCATTCGTATATTTTCATCCGCGGAGTTCATATTCTTAGTAACTCTTAAAAACGATAACTTGTCCGCACAATTAATCTACACTTATGCACTGTTGCATTTGCTCACTGCTACTCTTCAGGGGGAAAAAAAGTGATATAAAATTCTTAAATAATACTAAGCCGACCAAACTCCTCCTACTTAGGAGTATTGTTGAGTAAATGAAGTGCTTCGTATGTTGAATGGTTTTTTATATAAGAATTTATTTTATGACACACAAATTCAAATTAGCATTTAAATAGAGTTTTGTTTAACTTTCTGACTCAATCAATAACAAACGAGTGGAATAGTAGTGGAATCTGCAATTTCCAACAAATATCCACATTCCATCTGTGAAGTGGTTATTTATTAACCCGTTCAAGACCGTGATAACGTATACGATTCTCCCTTCACGGCGATCCGTGTGGTGACCGGGGATAACAGAATAGTCTCACTGTAGCTCATGCATGTCGTAAAAGGCGACTAAAATAGGTAACCAGCGTCTGGGGGTATAGCCGGGCACCCTGCCCCTGGGGATTATATCAGGGGACCTCAGGGACTTGCCTTCTTCAGGTAAGTACGGGCATCATGACCCCGAGGCACCCTAGTGATCTTTTTCTTTCCTATGGGGTTTACTGTCTTTGGTAAACACGGGGGACGCACTCCCGGGATACCCTAGCGATCCTTCTCTATTTTCGACCCTCCTTCCTGTCAACCATTTTTACCTTTTTTTTTTCAACTTCACGTCTAGACTACAGTTTAATCTTGTTTGGCGCAGCGTAGCCATATCTGGCTCTTGCGCCAATAAACTTTACGTTCACTCACTCACTCACTCTCCCTTCACGGCCCACAGTATCGTAATTGTGACGGGTGTTTGAGTGCCACCAGGCCCATGATCACACTGGTGTGATTTCAATTTCGAATGTTTTATTTACCCTCTTAATGGTCACGAAATGACGGTTGTAGTCCGTTATACCATCAAATATCATTTCGCAGAGTGTTGACTTTCATTTCCCGCTTTTGTTTTCGATTTTTTTGTTTTTGCTGTTAAATTATGAGAATTTGAAAATGTAGACAACTGCATGCGTGTTCACTTCTTTCAGTATTATTATATTTATATTTTTTGTATTCATTTGTCTTATAATTTATCTATATTTTAAATACTTGAAAATTAAAAAAAAAATAGTCATTAATATTGTTGTTATTTTTGTAGGTATATAATTTTTTTTTATCGAAATGAATATATTTTCTTACAAATTCGTAATTGTTTATTTAAATATCACAAACATTTTACTATCGCATATTTATAGATTCTTTCAATGACAATTTTCTGAAAGTTTCAGCGTATTTAATCAAAGGTATGATTTTATATAAATTTTTATATAAAATTAGGCTTAATTAGGAAAATCGACCGGTTCCGTGCGTGCCTACACTTTCAGGCAAAGAGAAGACCGTTGAAAGAAGAAAGAGAAGAGACAAAGGAGAGAGAGAGAGAGAGCCTGGGCCTCCTTTCGCCGGTCCTGAAAGGCTAAAGATGCTCTGAAAACAAGATGGCTGTTGATATTGAGATGGCTCGTAATTTTGAACGAGACAAGAGCTGATAAACTCTTCTCCAAATTTCCACACTGCCCTAATGAGAGAATTTGGGATCTCGAAAGATTTAACGTGCATCAGCTTTGGTACACTTCAGGCCCTTAGGGGCATCAGGGCTTGAATCCGTGCCTATGTCGAAAACAAAGACGACGGGGAGTCCGCAACCATGACCACTTGGTTATAGTGGCTCTACATTCCATCTACTTCGAAATTCATTTTTACCACTGTTGCTTCTTCAACGAATGACCGCGATCATCCATAGTGAACTCACTGCTTTATTTCCGTCGATTTGTGGGTTCGAATCCTGAGGACAATTAGAGACCCACCGTCTAGAGGGGCTTATTCCCATTAAATGTGTCGAGGCTGGAGAGCTGGAAAAATTTGGAAAATGATGCACTATCTGAGGGTGGCATCTTCATCATTTGAGAGAGGTTCCAAATTACGAAGTCAGTCTCTAATATCCTCATGCTAAATGGGCCGCCGTAGCCTAGTGGTCAAGATTGTGGACTCGCGGCTGCCGGTTTTCGTTCAGTCGCGGGTTCGATCCTTGGCTGCCAAAGACCCTCCGTGTAGCCGGGGCTGATGCACGTTAAATCTGTTCGGGGCCCAAAGTCCTCCCGTTGGCGTGGTGTGGATGTTAGGAGAGGGGGGGTGCCAGCTCAGATGTCGTCCTCGTTACTTGACCGTGATTCAAAATTACGAGGTCCGTCGCCAATAGCCCTCATGTTGCTTCTAGTGCGACGTTTTATCATTTTCTTGGACTCACGGACAACGGTTTTCATCGAGTCGTGGGATACCACTAAAGATCCACTGTGTAGCCAGGACTGAGACACATAAATCTGTAGGGGACCAAAGTCTACATGTTGGCATGGAGTGTAAGATAGGAGATGGAGATGCCACCTCATGTGTCATCCTCGACCCTTGACCGAGGTTCAGAATTACGAGGTCCGTCACCAATAGCCCTCGTGATGCTTCTAATGTGCCGTTAATAAGAGAAAACTAAACAAGACGACGGACTTCCCGATTTTGAGTCTCGGTTAAGTGACGAGGATGACACCTGACCTGGCATCCCCCTCTCATAACATCCACACCACATCTCCGGAGCACTCAACATATTTAACATGAATCTATCCCGTTAGTGTAGTGTGGATGTTAGGAGAAGGGTGCCAGCTCAGGTGTCGTCCTCGTCACTTGACCGTGGTTCAAAATTACGAGGTCTGTCGCCAATAGCCCTCGTGGGGCATCTAGTGCGCCGTTAATAAAAACTAAACTAAACTAAAATAACATGCGTCTACCCCGGCTACATTGTGGATCTTAAGTGGTATCAAGGCTAGAACCTCAGACTCGGCGAAAATTGCTGACTGCGTGTGCGAGTTTTAGTTTAGTTTAGTTTTTATTAACGTCAAACTGGAAGCAACACGAGGGCTATTGGCGATGGACCTCGTAATTTTGAACCACGGTCAAGTGACGAGGACGTTATCTGAGCTAGCACCTCCCTCTCCAAACATCCACACCACGCCAACGGGAGGACTTTGGGCTCCGAACAGATTTAACGTGCATCAGCCACGGCTACATGGCGGGTCTTCGGGAGCCAAGGATCGAACCTGCGACTGAACGAAAACCACCGGCCGCTAGTGCACAACCTTGACCACTAGGCTACCGCATCCCGCTGCGTGTGCGAGACCATGACCACTAGACTACCGCGGCCACCAAGTCATGAGGAAACTATATGAAACATTACTCCTTTCTTTCTGCGTCATGGTTAGTAGTTCAAGTACGCTGAAGTTCCATTCCACTCCGCGTTCCTTCGTGATGTGGGTTTGAATTGTGTATCGACCAATGATCTTCGAGCCATTTTGAATCATGATTTTAAAACATTTTCAGGAGAGAAGTATTACTCCAGAACGATAACTCACTCTTTTAGCCTTACGAACATATAGCACAATGTTTAATTTACACAGTATCGGTATAAATGGTGCGCGAAGGTGAATTATTTAAATGAAACAAGAGACAAATATGGTCATGCTGCTCGAAACAAAGTGTAACTGTTATCAAGACATTTTATAAAAATGAAAAATGATGAAAATGTTAACACACACTTTAGGGTCAAAATAAAGGATCGTTAGAGTTCCCAGGGGAAGCGACACCCGTGTTTACCACAGACAGTAAACCCCATAGGAAAGAAAAATTACAAGGGTGCTTCGAGATCACAATTTCCAAACCAATCTGAAGATCATGAGGGCTGACACATTATTGGGTGAGTTTGTGAATGTGAAGATTATTTGCGCTAGAGCCAGATGTGGCTGTCCTACAATAAACAAGATTTAACTGTGGTCTAGACGTAAGGATTGAAAAAAGACAACATTTAGTTGACAAGAAGGAGGGTCAAAAATAGAAAAGAATCACTAATATAACACGGGGATGTGTCACCCGTGTTCATCAAAGACAGTGAACCCCATGAGAACGAAAAATATCATTAGGGTGTTTCGGGTCATTATGCCCGTACTTACCTGAAGAAAATAAGCCCCTGAGGTCCCCTGATATAATCCTTAGGAGCTATATGCCCGCCTATATCCCCAAACACTGGATACCCATTTTACTACATTGGGACTATGAACTACATTGAAATTATTCTGTCATACCCGGTCACCACACAGGTGTACACATTATCAGAAGCGTTGCATTAATTTTTTGAATTATAATAAATTATAATTTAAATTATAATTTATTATAAATATAATTTATTATTTATTTTTTATAATTTAAATTATAATTTAAAAACTTAACAATTCTTCATTACCAACAAATACTAGCTCGTAAATAATGCTCCTTTTGACATGTCTACCATTTTAGAGGCAGGACGTGAACATGAACTGAACTATGCTGCTTTAGTATACGTAAATTTTAACGTATAATTATTTCTAATTAAGATTATTTCTTTCCCTGAAGTCTTGAAGATCATTGTCAGAAGTTTAACAAAAATTTATATCGTGATTGATTTAATATTAACCTCGCACTTCGGAGCAAGACAATACCTATTGAAGACAGATATCATAATTTTTAGCGCTGGCAAATGATTTACACTTAGTCACAAAAGTACATATGCACAGTAACAGTGTTGATGTTTTTCAAAGAATAAGAGATATATAATCCTATTACATTCAAAATTTAAATGCATTAAAAAGATAACTTAAATTTAATTTTAACACGAGAAATATAAAAATACAACCACATAATTTGCTAAAATAGATTAATTGAAAATTAACATATAATTCATGTCACAAACGTGAGTATTCATGCAAAGAAGCGAAAGGGGAAAAAAAGGTAATTCTTACAAGTTTCTTTTACAATAAATAAAGATTAGTTATCAGTACAGTAACCTTTGGTTTTTAACACTGCTTTGAACCTCGATAACAATACGTTCTATAAATGTTGGGTCATTCTTAAATTTTTTTATCTACTGGTTCTGAATTTATCTATCAAGGTATTCTCACAAATGTTTAATGTGGTTAATATCGGGTGACTGAGGTGGGATTTTGAGCTGTTTTTAAACACTGAAAAGTAGCTGTTCTTGTACAATTCGAGCTGTATATTTTGGACCATTTTCTTGCTGAAAGATAAACGATTCCGGAAGTCCCAATTTAGCAGCGTTTTGACGTAGATTATCTCTTCAATTGTTTACATAAATGTATTAATTAATTAATTCAATCAATTATTACCAAATTGCTTATCCTAGCCGCTGACGTAAAATCCCAAATCATAATTAAACCACCTCTATAATTAACAGTTCTCATGATCTTTGGTTTGAGCTTTGCATTTATTTTTCTCCACACTTTATGGTGTCCATTTGCTCCATAGATGTTGAATTTACTCTCATCTGAAAACTAAAAAAAACAAACAAACATAAATCTATTCCTTTTTTACGTTCTCTTTTGCAAAGATAAGTCTTTATTGCGATCAACTTTGCTTATGAACAGTTTTCTTCACATGTACCGATCATGGTATTTCGCCTTTCGTACCACACGCTGAATAGTCTCAGGATTTCAAGATTTACCCAAATGTTTTTCTAAATCACATTTTAATAGGGGAACACTAATATTTGGAGTTTGCTTACTTTTTTTTACTAATATTCCGACTTTATCAGTGAATATGAGTGGTTGACCAGTTCTAACCTTGTTTCTAGTACTGCCCTCAGTCCAAAAATTTTCAGTAACTTTTTCACACTGTAGCAGGATTTTTCCTGATGATCTTAGAGATTTCTCGTTGAAAATTTCTTTCCTTGCGCAGTTTTATAATTAATTCTTTCAGATCTTGTGACAGGTCCTTTTTTCGCGGAGCCATTTGCAAATTATATAATTATTTAGTGACTAACAGTGAAAATTAGAGAAACACCTTCAAAACTATCCGTAATATAATCATAAAAAAGTGTATCTAGACTTTTAAATGACTTACAACCTTTAAATATTTTCAGATTGTATACACACTTTTATGATACAAGTTTTTACTGGTGGATAAGAAAATGATCTTGATTGATTTGATTCTTGTCGAATATAGAGCAGGAAAGGCTATAATCCCGAAAATGACGTTTAATATTGTAAAGTAAATTAAAGCAAAGTTTATTTTCCATTTCCTTGAAATGTTATTCGAAATTAATAATATATGTTGTCGAAAGATATATATATCTTATACTATTTTAAAAATTTGTACTTTTTGACAGAAGACACGAGGTGCATATTTACTTTTGTGACTAAGTGTTTGTATCACCAGAACTACCCCAGCATTACCACGACCCAACAAAATGTATGAGAGATGGTAGAGTTAAATGCTGAAAGAATCAGATGCGATAAAGCTTCACCCAAAAATGTATAACTGTGATCTAGATGTTTGAATGAGCCAGTGATCGATAGTATTTATAATGGCGCAAAAGCCAAATGTCGCCATGCTTCGCCAAATGAAGTAAGTAAATGAGTGAGTGAAAAGCTACAAAAGTGCAAATCTGTGATCTGGTCGTGTGGAATATATATTTTCTTGGGTCACAAAAAAAAGGGTCGTAAATAGAGAAAGATTGCTAGGGTATCCAGGAGGCGTGTCACCATTGTGTTTACCAAGCTCAGTAAAACCCTTAGAAAGGAAAAGACCATTTTTGGATGTGTTTGGGTCCTGATGTCCATACCTACCTAAAGAAGGCGGTCATCTGATGTCCCCCAACCGAGAGAACCAGTCTCTTGATATAATCCCCAGGAGATGGTTACCCATTTTATTAGTTTCTTACGGCATTCATGAGCTATAGTTGGTTTATTCTTTCACACCAGGCCAATACACGGATGGGAATCTACAGAAATATCTCCTGCCTCGAGCGCCCTAACATGACTATTCGACTACAGCAGTCTTTTTATAGTACTAATTTTAAAATTCCAACTACAGAAATCACTTTGCTAGGAACCTTTTATATGCATTTCACATGATTAGGCCATAGTTGAAATCAGGAGTCATCCCAGTATTAATAGCCAATCACGATGACAGTTAGTATATATTAAAGGGACTTAGAATATTTTATAATTATTATATTGGAGACTTATTCTTTATAAAGTTTATTAAGGGATAATATGTAACCATCCCAAACATTTAAGAAATCATTATTGTATAATATATTTTTTATTCCTTGGGTTCACATATGTAGTTATAAATTTCATGAAAGACCCAGTGTCATGAACATAATAGTTACCACGAAGTTCAGCCAACAAATTGACACGTAACTAATCATAATCACTGGCGCATTAATCAATTCTAATTAAAATCACATGATCCGTTTGCATAACAATAAAAAAAAACACTGAAAATGTATTAAGAAGGTAGACATAATGACATTTTAATTAAAGAAGCATTTGTCTAAAACATTCTATATGTAGTAAAAAGAAATATTCTATTAAAAAATTTCATCTTGGCATAATAATCAATTTATACATTCCCATTAAAATTTTAAGAGAACACAAAAAATTTATACAACATTAAGTGCAAAACTCAAGCCAACAAACAAAAAATAAAACATTGAACTATATAGTTTTTGTTATTTAAACGCCAGTACATCTTTTCACAAGGCTTGCTTTAACCAATTGCTATCTTTTTTGCAACCTCCAATACAGTTTTCCATGTGTTTTCTGTCAACTCACCCAGTGCTTCGAAATGCTGAATATTATCATATATTGCCCTCACAGCTACTTTCCTGGCATTACGGCAATTTCTGGTCATTGCTATTACTGCATAGAAGGATACTAGAATGCTGAAACAAAGGAACTCTTCCGGATTAAATTTCTCGCATCTAAAGTCTTCCTTTAATTCCTGTATTAATTCTTTGAAGCTTTCATCGTTAAGGTACTTTTTAAATAAGGAAAGTTCTTCCGCCATAAGAAAATACATTTCGATTCTCCATTTCATTAAAATGCGTGGTATATATTCTACCCACAAATGGAACGAAAAACAGTCGTCTAGCTTTGTCTTCTTCATTTCTTCTGTAATGAGAATCGGGTATATATTATCCATAACAAGAATGGTAAGAGTTTTGGCGAAGTTAAATCCCATTAAATTTGCTTTATTCATTGTTTAAAAATCAATTCATGTGAGTAATTCAAAATAAATATAAATCAAACGTAATTCAGTAATTATGAATTTCGAAGAGAAAAACACAATTTATTTACTGAAGGATATTTCAAGCTAATGAGTTGCCACAATACATAAATGTAAAAAAAAAAGTTACTTAAAAACTTCACATACAGCGCAGTGAAAATAGTTTAATGCAGTAAATACTCTTTATGCAGCATACAATGATTCGTCACATTGTATAATCTGGCATCCATCCAACGATGAACATTTGGTTGGATGGGTTGGTTGGTTGGTTGGTTTTATTAACGCCGCGCTGAGGGCTAAGGCAACGGACCTTGTAAGTTTGAATCTCGATCAAGCGACGAGGCCGACACCTCAGCGGCATTCTTCTTTTCTAACTTCTATACTATGCCAATGGGAAGATTTTGAGCGTCAACAGATTAAACATACATCAGCCTCGAAAATACACAAAGGAATACAAGAAGGACTTTAGTGACATCAAGGCTTGAATCCCGATTCGACGAAAACCACCGGCTGTGATTCCATGACTATAATCACTGGGCTACCGTGGCTACAATGAACCTTTGAAAATATTTTAATCTTCTTATACAAAACAAATATTCCAGTGAACCAATTTTTTAATGATATTATTATATTATTTACTTCGAAAAAAATCACAGAAATTTGTAATTATGGAAATTTTAGTTTTTTTCTCTTATTCATATAAAAAAATTATTCCTTAAAAGTTATTAGAATACTCGGAGAAAAATTATTTTACATTTATTAGGGAAAATTTATTTTTATGATTAAGTACCTTTTGTGGAAGCATAAAAATTTGGAGCCATATTGTGAAATAGTTTGCATTTAAAATAGTACTTAAATACAAATATGTCCAATATATCATGTCCATAAAAGAAGGAAATAGTTTTTGAATAAAAAAATTATTATATACTCTAATTACCCCGCTGGTCTTGGTACCTAGTGCATGCATGAGCCCCACTACATGGGGTCATTAGTAGTATCAGGGATCGAACCCACGACTCAAAGAAAGCAACACAGACATCAAGTTCACGACTATGATCACCAAGCTACCGCGATCACTTTATCAAAAGAGAGAGATTTATCTTATCCCCATTAGAACTACATTGAAACGCAATAAGCTGGTAAATTTGTTAATTCTAGTTGATAATGGTATCAAACATGTCATAATAAAGAACGTTTACTATGTATTAAGTATAGTCCCTTGTTTTCACTGTATGTAACAAAAGAGCCAATTAACGTACCAACTTTTATTATACCTATAGGATTACGTTCTCCTTCTCGGAGTTCTAGTCTTCCTCTGGGAAAGCAGAGAAGATTAAAATTGTTGTTAATTAATACTTAATAGATTGAACAAAATTATGTATCAGTACTATCCTTACAGAGAATCTACAGTGAAAAATGATATTCACTGGATCTCATCATATATTCTCTGTGCTATTGCAGAATTTCTCTTACTCAATATCATTTTTACCCGAAATTCCTTATTGTTAATGCAAGCGATTACGTAACATCGCACTAAGAAGCAATGAGGGCTTTTGGCGACTGATCTTGTAATTTTTAGCCTCAGTCAAGTGATGAGGATAGTACTTGAGCTGGCACCTTTTCTTCCTTTCTTCCACACCACCGTTGGGGAGGACTTGGAACTTTGACACGCATTAGCCTCTCTGTACGGTATGTCTCGTGCCTCTGAAAGAGTTACAAATTGAAAATCCGGCAATATACTCAACACAAGTCTCATCAGAATGTACCTCGCACACGGATATACCTCGAATCAAAATACATTAAAACGGCTATTTATGACCATCGGCACGATCAATGGAACCCAGAAATAGATCAGTTAAAACAAATGAAACCATCTCTCAATGGAATTCATTTTCATGTAGAAGACGAGATGTCATTATGACATGTCTTACTATATATCTATTACCACACGCAAGATTAACACATAGACACCTTTTATTAGGAGAAAGCCTCCCCTATGTATAATAACTTTTTCTAACTGTGAGACATATTTAATCGAATGTTCTGTTCTGAAATCTATTCTTTTCAAACTCTTAAAATTATATACACTTCCTCTAATTGACTTGGTTAGGAAAAATCCCCAACGAAATATTTTTACAAGTTTACATGACAATGGCTTATTACACACATTTAAATTTATCAAACATATTCTACTTACTATACTTTCTTTAATGCTAAAATTTTAATTTATTAAATCTGTTTTATCCGAGGACATTTCACCTTTTTCTAGGCCCATTATGTTCCAAGAGGATTCAGTGCCACAAATTCATATAACCAACCGAACAGCCAGCCTGGTTACCAGATTCCGTTTTGTTGTATTTTCAATCAAGCAATAAGCAGACGAAAGAAAATAAATAAATAAAATGAAATTGAAATTAGTGATAAATTATTATTTTAAATGTCAGTGTTGTATCTAAAATGGCTCTTTGCTTAAACTCGCGTAACTTAAGAAATAAAGCATTGTTTAATTTTCAATTTTAACTATGATGTCTCTTTAAGACCCTTCCCTTCCTACTGGAATATAAATTAGAACTCTGGGGGATTTATATCTGTGCAGCCGTTTTTGTGTTTAAAACGTTCAGTCGCAGGTTCAGGCCTTGGTCGCGAAGGGCCCGGCATGTAGACGGGGATCATGCACGCGTTAAATCTATATGCCCAAAGTTTTCCGTTGGCGTGGTGGGGAAGTTAGGAGAGGGGTGCCAACTCAGATGTCATCCTTGTCACTTGACAGAGGTTCAAAATTACCAGGTCTGCCGCCAATAGCCCTCGTGTTCCATTTAGTGCGACGTTAATAAAAACTAAGCTAAATAAACAATCCGATTGTTTCTTTTTTTTTCCTCAGGACTTAAGGGCTTATTCATACAGAAATTGTCATACATTTTTTCTAAGAGGGAGGGTATAGGGTCGTTCAAGGTGTTAAAATGTTTTAAAATTTTGCAGAATACAAAAAAAATTAATAATTTGGTTTTAATAGAATGGTTAAAAGGTTGAAAAGATTAACTAACATTTTAAGCAATTTTTTCTTTAATTACAATGAACAAGCATAATTAAAGTATAATGCAAAATATAAAAACATATCAATTAGTACTAATGATGTGTCAAAAGGGTCATTTGTTGTGCAATCAATTCCAGTAAACGTGTGTCACAAATATATGAAATTTAAAAATTCGTATCTCTCGCTCTTTCTAATCCAAAATTATAAATATGTTATTGATTAAAAGAAAAAGTTATAATTTATAAGATTGCATGTTATGAAACATTACATCTGATAAAGTTTTAGTGATATAAATTTTAAAAATATTAATTAATCACTGCAGAAAACGTGGATTCATGGTACCCACGTACGTGACAAAGTGAAAATCGATTCAACCATTTTAAAAGATTGCAAACCTATTACATAAGAGAATGAGAATCACAACAAAGACATAAAAAACACTATTTACCACTATCGATTCAAGGTAAGAATATACAAAGCATTTTTTTAGTTTAGTTTTTTACTAACTTCGCACTAGAATCAACACTAGGGCTATTGGCGACGAACCTCGTAATTTTGAACCACGGTCAAGTGACGAGGGCGACACCTGAGCTGGCACCCCTTCTCCTAACATCCACATCCCGCCACGGGAGGACTTTGAGCCCCGAACACATTTTACGTGCATCAGCCCCGGCTACACGGCGGGTCTTTGGTGGCCAAGGATCGAACCCGCGACTGAATGAAAACCTTTGGACGCGAGTCCACAACCTTGAAAACTAGGCTACCGCGGCCCCTTAGGCGGCCAAGGATCGAACCTGCGACTGAACAAAAAAAGACGGCCACGAATCCGAAACCATGACCATTAGACTACCGCGGCCACACAAAGCATTTGGATTAATAGTGTTTGTCATTTGACTACGATATTCTAAATTTAGAATTATCTATAAAATGGCGATTCCGTGGTTTAGGGTATAGTTAAATAAAAAAAAAAAATGTCAATGGAGATATGAACGTAAATAGCTTTCATAGTGCAACATGTATAGAAATAAAAAGTTTTCGAAAAATATTACTATGATGTGCTACATAATATATGAATTTCTGTTTAATATTTAAAAACAACCGTCAAATTTGATGTAAAAGTTATCTAAAAAGAAAAGCAGATTTTTCATGAAATTGAAGAATTTTTCTTAACAATTCTTATAAAGCATAACGACTATATAAATAATATGCTAAACAATTTTTTTAAATAAAAATATGAGATTTAAATAATTTGCTATTATGCTAATAAAATTTGTTCAATTTTATGAAAAGCGATAAGGAATTGATAAAGATCATGTCTTATATTCAACTATTCACCTATTAATCACTACATAAAATTTCAAGATACATAAAGGAAAAAAAAAGCAAAATATACAAGCAAAATTTGCAATTACTATTATATGATTCCCACTACAAGGCGGTGTTCATTAGCTTACCGCTTCGAATCCAAAATTCGACGGAATGAACGTTGGACACCAGTTTGTAATCGTAACTTCTATCTTTCATAACTTCTAACTTTACGCGGTTACAATAAAATATGATGACTAATGCTTAGAGTAGCACATTTTTTTTCAAATATTTTAAACAATTATTTTTTTCCGTGATAAATTATATTGATGTAGAAATTTATAAATCACTAATGTATTTTAAAAGAAAAAAAATTATTATCAATACAGGCATATATATATATAAGACATGCCTTTGTGAAATTCTATGCAAATAATGCAATAAGTATTGTAACCCGTAAATTGTATTTAGTATTGAAGTTTATAATAAAAAAAGTTTAAAATAATAATGCATTAGGTTTGAAAAGATACTTTACCAATTTTTTTTTTATTATGGTTAAAACAAAGCATTGTAAAAATATCAAATGTAACAAATTAGCAAATTTTATAAATTGCACGGATAGTCAAAAACTGTCAATGTCTTAAAAATAGCCATTTCGTTAATGCAGCACATTTTGTTGCTAAGATTCTAAAAATTGCTCACAAAAGATCTGAACATCTCTCAAAAAATTCTCGTCAATATGTCCTCTGGATTTCAAAACATCCAAATATCTAATCATGTATTCAATGCTGTCGTATGATGCTTCCTCTGCCCCTCTCTTGCAACACAATGCTCCTATGATAGCTAAAACCGTAAAAACTACTAAATAGGATGAAACTGTGTTCTCTAAAATATCGCTACTTAGTAATTCGTGTATATAAGTCTCACAAAGCCTTCTGTGCTGGTCTTCAGTTATAAAATCTATTTTGAAGTATGCACTGTCCGGCTGCACCATGGATCTACGAATATGAGTTAAACACATTTTAATGAATACTTGTACAGCTGGTGAGAGACCTGTTCTCATTTCTGGACCATTTGATAATTCTGAAGTAATAAATAGAACGACATCAGTGGCAAAGCGTTCTAGAAGATCACGTTCTCTGTCCATATCAATTAAGCAAATTATGCTTATAAATATTTTTTGACTTTCTCAACCGTAGATTTTAAGCAATTGTTTGGTTTTGATTACATTACATTAATTCAGTTCAGTTCATAGTTTTTCTGAAATATATTTAGAAACCTGGTCATTTCTTAAGTTTGAAGTACCTTCGTTATTGTGTAATGTAAGTTGGCACTTAAAGAAGTTTAAAGTAGTTAAGAAGTTTTCGACCCTTATTCTTTCAATTACTCAATTGAAATCAACGAAATTCGACAAAGATCAAGAAATAATTCGGAAGATTAGAATTTACAGGTAAAGAAAAAAGTTATTTATCCCGTTTAATATGATATTCGTCTCATTTTTTACTATTGTTTCATTGGACTATGTTGTGAAATAATTATTTTCAGGAAATTTATTTCCTTGTAACTGTAGTTGAGGCAAAGTAGAATGAAACAGTCACGTATGCGGTGCTATGCAAACAAAACAAAGTGAGATCTTTTTACAAATTTTATGTCTGAAGCTCTTTTTTCTACTGCTTTTATTTAGTTTCAGTTCATTTTGAAATAAAGTGGGAGGATTTCCACTGATACCAAAGGAATAATATTTGATGGATCTAGGATTGGTTTTGCAAAATTATCAATTTTCTCGTTAATATGAATTCTTTTGAATGCAGAAACCCAAATGAGTGTCATTGATTGAAAAACGTTTTGTAATTAAAAATTTTAATTTAAAATAACGGTGTTCTATTTTCCGTTAATATCAGATATGTGGTGTGATTGTTTAAAAACGCAGCAATGAGGAGCAAAGTGATAGGCATTAGCAACGAAACTCCATATCTTTAACTTTGTCGAAATGACGAGGACGACATTTGGGCAAGCACCTACCTCATCTAACTTTAACTCCACGGAACAGGAGAGCTATGAACTACAACAGATTTAACTTGTATCCGCTCCTTTACGCTGCTAGACTTCCATGGCAAATTGAATCGAACCCTTGCAACAGAAGCAACGTCAACAGCAAGATCGTAACCATGACCACTAGAGTGAGTGAATCTAAAAATGTTTTTGCTACTAAACAAGATTGTGTTTGCAATGCGGATATGTATCAAGGAGTAGATCAAAGTAACGTAGCTCGAAAAAAAAAGATTTCATATATTAATCGATACTTAGACTATTCTTCTGGATAGCAATTGAAGATTCTTTTGATATTCCACTATTTGGCAAAGAAAGTAATAAAAAATGACAACGTTTAGTGATGTTTTTAACAGTTGAGCATTTAGGTGAGAGAAGGACATTACACCGGCACCTCGTCTTACCAGGAGTTTACTCATGAACTAGTAATGCTGCATCAGGATGAAATTAACCGAGGAACTCGTTGCACCCTAAATCTGTAAGAGTGGTTCAGTAAAAATGAGTTTTTAAGAAATCCATACGAACTGCAAAGGGAATACCCTCCTGCTGATTGAAAGAGGCTGGCTTAATCTGGTCATAGTCTATATTGCAACATGGCCAAAGGGACTTTTAAATGTATCCTTAGGACATCCTCGTCCTCTTCACACTACTGTGAGTGATGATGGAGATTAATTGCGCAATAATCAGACTTAGCTGTGCTGCACCAAACAAGAAGATTCCTGTCTAGACATTAGAAAAAAATGCAAACATTGTTGATAAATGATTGATAAGAAAGTTAGTTGAAAATAGAATTGGATTGCTAGTAGTGCATTGCACATGTTTATGGAAGTCAAGGAGAAGGAGTGCAAGAGTGTCCGGGAGGCGTGTCACACGTGTTTACTAATTAGAATAAACCCCATGGGAAAGAAAATGATCACTAGGGTACGTCAGAGTTATGATGGTCATACATACATAAAGAAGGAACGCCTCTGAGGAATCCTGATTCTATACTAAGGAGCTGGATGCCGGGATGTAACCACAGATACTAGTTACCCATTTTTGTCGCCTCTTTCTATATGCATGAGCTACAATGGGACTATTCTTAAACACCCCGTAACTACACTGCATGAAACAATATGAGCGGTGTAATACATTAAAATGCTTATAAAACATTTACATTATTTAATTTAGTCATTTTCAAAGATATGTAGTTGAGTATACCACCAGATTATGAATATTTGATTACAGAAAAATGAGATTTCCAAAAAATTTAAAAGATAAGCTGTAACAATCGTCCAAATAGGGAATATATAGATTTAAAACCTTAGACGTAGACTAATAAGACACATGTCCTTGGGACTTTCTGAGTGATTGAGTGATTTTATGGCACAAAAGCCAAAGCAGGCTATGCTGAAACATTTGAAAAAATCATGTAGAAATAGATTATTTTAAAAACATGAAACAAACACAACGTAATAAAAAAGGAGAAAGGTTAAAACTTCGAATTTGGGTAAAAGGCCAATTTGTCTTATAAAAGCATTTAAGTTATGGGGGAGTTAATCTCCCACAATGTAACTTTTAAATCGAGAACCTCTTATCATTGTGACTTCAATAATATGAAAAAGTCGCTTTTAGACCTCATTTTTCTAAACATGAATAATGACATATGAGACTTTGCAGAGACATTCTAAAGTATTTTATATATAAAAAAAATTCGACTACTTCAATTATCAATATTTTTATCAATATCCTTAATAATTTAATTGTTTACACTAGTTAAATGATACCGACATTATTCTTCTGCATTTTGAAAAAAAAAATTATTTTACTCATAAATATATTAAGACCACTTAAGACAGAAGAATTATATAGTTTTCATTATTGTGTACTATTTCATACCACACAATATTGATGCAGCTGAATAAATGAAAATAATAACTGCAGAGAAAATACTGGGTGAAATATAAAACATCGAATTTACTTTTAAGAATTAATCAAGTACCGAAAGGATGCTTAAGGGAAATCTTGAGAATTTATATATGTAAAGGAAATATATATATATAAATAAAAGTAAATTTAAACTAATCCATGCAGCATTGTCATCAAAATTATTCGTAAACTAAGTATAATAAGTTAAAATGCTAAAACAGGTGTCTTAAGAAATAAAGGAAACTTTCATTTCCAAATATAAAACACAAAGAAACAGAAATATGGTAGTATCACGATGAATTAATTAAACGAAATACACAATCAATATAATTCAAGAACACTGATAATAGCCACATCAGAAACTTTGGATTCATGCTACCGACGTCCGTGACAGACAAAGGGCAAGTCTTTCACTAAGTTTCATATATAACTACATTTGTTTTTAGATAACTTAAAAACACCAGCACAAATCTATTTCAGGTAATAAGAATTGTAGCAAAGAAAATAAAACATTTCTAATCGTTTGCTATTCTTGGTAAGAATGTGCGAAACAAGTGTGTCAGAAGCGTTCACCATTTGACAAGATATTCAAAATTTCAAAATATGTTTGAAATTTCAAAATATGTTTGAAATGGTAAACTCTTGGTGCAGTGTAGAATTAACTGAATTAAAAAAAAAGTCGATATGTGCCATGATAAACGGAAATAGGTTTCATAGAGCAACATGTATAAAAAAAGAAGTTTCTAACCAATATCACTATGGTGTGTTACATACGATATAATTTATGTATAATATTTAAATGTTAACGAGAACATTTGATATAAAAGTTATTAAAAAACAAAAGTAGTTTTTGTATGAAACTGAGTAAAAGAAAATTTTCAAAATTTGTGTAAGGAATAACAAGAAAAAATTAAATAACATTTGATTATGTTGTTTTCTTTCCATTTTGCTAATATGCAAATACATTTTGCTCTATTCTATGAAAAACTGGTACAGAAGACAGAAAGATCCCGTCTTATATCTAACTAATAAACAATTCACTTATTAATCACTTCATAAAATTTTTAATTCACAGAAATAAAATAACCGAGTCGAGAGTGGCTAAATTGCAAATAAAGCAAATGAATCTTTCAGAAGCCCCAAAACAGAAAAATTTCCTCATAATTTGCGTATTTATTCACTTCACACTTAGAAACACACGTTGATTACTGGCGACATACCTCGTAGTTTTAAATCTCGGTGTTGAAGAACTAGCTCTCATTTCCCTATGTACTTCGCCTACGGGAAGACTTTGAATCTTTTCCGGTTTAACTTATATGAGTTCCATCACACTGTGGTCCGTAGTAGCATACTAACTGGAATAGACGGAAACATCACCGGACACAAGTTCGGAATCACAAAAAATAAGTAACCACGAGCACAATCATAAAAAAGATTAATATTTGGAGTTTCGATTTTTTTTCATATATTTCCAACAATTTCACCTTAAGGTGAATGATATTGATATTGACATTTTTAAAGCATTTATTTTCAAAAAAAAATTACTTCATTATCATTACAGGTACATGGAAAAAAAGGATTCATTTGTGAAATTCTATGAATCTGAATTACTGTTACCCATGAATTAAATCTTGTACATAGTTCCCTATAAAATAGTTCCTAAAATAATTGCTTGAGGTATAAAAGGATTCTTTTTAATTTCTTTTTTTGTCGAAAAACAAAGAATTGTAAATACACCAAATGTAACAAAGTATCAAAATTGGCTAATAGCATACACAGTCAATAACAATAATTGGCTAAAAATAGTCATTTTGTTAATACAGTACAATTTATTGCTAAGATCCTATAATTTTTTCACAAAGGATCTGAACATCTCTCAAAAATTGTCCGTCAATATGTCCTAGGGACTTAAAATCTCGAGATATCTAACCATGTATTCAATGCTATCGTATGCTGCTTCCTTTATCATTTTCATGTAGCACAATGCTTCTAAGATGGCTAAACACGCAAAGTTCACTAGAAAAGTTGAAAATGTGCTCTCTAAAATATCGCTTCTAAATAATCGGTTTATATAAATCTCACAAAGCCTTTTATGTATTTCTCCAATTACAAACTCTATTTTGAAGTATACGCTATTTGCCAGTACAAGTCTTTTCAAAGTATAAGTTAAACATGCTTCAATAAATTTTTCTACTGCTGGCGAGAGACCTGTTCTCAATTCTACACCTTGTGATAATTCTGATAAAATAAAAAGCACTACATTAGTGTTAAACCGTTCTTGAAGATGGATTTCCTTGCCCATATCACTTCAGCACAAAATTACACTTAAAAATAATCTTTAAGTTTCAATTTCAAAATTTAAATTTCTTTAAATTTCAAAAAGAATAAAAATTAGAATTGAAACGATAGTTAAGATTTTATTGTATTACACTAGTTCAGTTCATTAAAATTCCGAGTTTACAATCAAATTTATGATGAATCCAAGTTATTGCTTAAATTCCGAGTACCATTGTGGTCTTGTAATTTCAATTTCATCTTAAATTTGCTCAGGTGTTTCGGAAGCCTGATCAACAAGTCTTCGAACTAAAACTATAAAATCTATGGTTAGAGAAGGAATTATTTTATCCTTTTTAATTTAATCATCTATTGTTCAATAGGTTCTTTCACTTTGTCGTAAAATAATTATCTTAAAGTTTTATCATCGAAACGTTTAGATAAGTTGTACTAGGATGAAACAATCACATGCTGCAGGAGTTCAGTTTAGTTTTAGTTTTTATTAACGTCACACTAGAAGACACACGAGGACTATTGGCGACGGACTTAGTAATTTTGAACCTCGGTTAAGTGACGTGGACGACACCTGAGTTGGTACCCCCCCCCCTATCTCCTACGCATGCTTCAGGAAATCGGAGAAATCTACAAAGTACTGAATCTGTGCGTTTAAATTTGTATTTCAAGTCATCCAGAGGTGACTTTTAGAATCCAGTGAGTTAGTGAGTGACAGTTAAGCTTTATGCCACTAGAGCCAAAGCAGGCTATGCCGCCCAAAATATTTGTGAAAATCAATTAAAAGAACATTATTTTAAAAACAGAAAACAAACACAAGGTAATAAAAAAAAAGTGAAAGGCTAAAACTTCTAATATGGTGTAAAAGGCTAATATGTTTTTAAAAAGCAAATAAGTTACATCGGGGGAATTTTTGTATCGAAAATTATTGATTAATACTCCAATAAATGTTTTTTTTGTGCGTAAGTATTTCAGTTTTCAGTGTGTGAGTTTTATTTAAAAATCTTATGTCTAATGTTTTTCTTTCCTAGTTCTTTAGAAATAATACTGGAAAACTTCCACTGTTACCAAAGGAATAATATTCGAAGTATCTCGGCAGCTCTTGCCAGATTGTCAACTTCTTCTTTAATATAAAGGCTTTTGTGTGAAATGGTCCAAATGAGATTGATTGAACTATTTGAAAAACATAATTCAGGATTTAAATTTAAAATAATGGTATTTTATTTTCTGTTAATATTAGATATCAGATGAGATTGCATATTGACGTCAAATTAAGGAGCAAATTAATCGCTATTGGCAATGAACCTTCATATCGTTAACTTTGTCGGTGTGACGAGGACGGCATTTGAGCTGGCACATCCCTCATCTAACATCTACAACATGAAAACGGGAGAGTTATGAACCTCAAGAGTTGATTCAGGTTAAATCTGATTGAAACACTACTAGTCTTCCATGGTATGTTGGGTCGAACCCAAGACTCAACAGAAACAACATCTGCAGCAAGATCATAGCCATGACAACTGGATTGCCACGATCACCTTTTGTGGATAGACTATAAAGGTGAACCTGCAAATGTTTTTGCTACTAAACAAGGTTGAGTTTGCAAGGCGAATTTGCTTCTAGGAATAAGTGAGTCGGAGTCGAAATCTGAGTAACGGAGTTGAACAGATTTCGTATCTCAATTGATACCTAGATGAACCTTCTGGGTAGCAGTTGAAGATCCTTTTGACATTCCACTATTTGGCAGAGAAAGTATTAACAAACGACAATGTATAGCAATATATTTAACAATTGAATAATTGGGCAAGAGAAGAATATGACATGGCGTGTGTGTGTGAGTGAGTGAGTGAGTGAGTGAAT
The DNA here is from genome assembly GCA_019974015.1 of Nephila pilipes. Lineage (NCBI taxonomy): Eukaryota > Metazoa > Arthropoda > Arachnida > Araneae > Nephilidae > Nephila > Nephila pilipes. The sequence continues at coordinate 162,891 of BMAW01110294.1, read as the reverse complement.
GTAAAGTTTATTGGCGCAAGAGTCAGATATGGCTATGCTGCGCCAAACAAGATTAAACTGTGGTCTAGACGTGAAGTTGAAAAAAGATAAGAAGTGGTTGACAAGAAGGAGGATCGAAAATAGAGAAGGATCGCTAGGGTATCCCGGGAGTGCGTCACCCGTGTTTACCAAAGACAGAATATGACATGGCACCTGGTCTTACTTGGAGGTTGCGCGTGATTTATAAATGCAGCATCAAGACAAGATCAATTGGGCTACTCATTTCACCCAAAATATGTAACACTGGCTCCACAGTAATGACTTTTAACGAAATCCATACAAAGTGCAAAGGGAACTACCTCCATCAGATTGACATAAGCTGACTTACCCTGGCCATAAGGACTACACCATCGTCGTTCTCACACTATTGTGAGTGATGATGGAGGTTTATAGTGCAAGATGAAGATATAGCTGTGTTGCACCGAACAAGTTAAACTGCTACCTTGACGTACGAAAAAACGTAAAAATTGATAATATTTGTTTGATAAGGAAAATTATTGAAAATAGAAATTGATTGCTAGCAGAATCTGAAGTTGCGTTAGGAGTGTTTACTCTATGAAAAGGATCACTGAGCTGTCTCGGAGACATGATGAACATATACACCTAAATAAAGTAACACCCTAGCACTATGTTACCGACTGGATTGTGTATTAAACTTTCACTTAGAAGAAACACGAGGGGCTTTCGGCGTCCCAACTCGGACATTAAGCCTGAGTCATGTGACGATGATGAGAATTGAGCTTGCATCTCGTTTTCCAGACTTTCGTACTTTATCAATAGGCTGACTTGGGATTTCGACCAGATTTAACATACATGATTTCTACTACACTATGTGTATTAAGGAGCATTATTAATGCTGTATTAGAAATATATGAAACGGTGTGGATAGTATAATAAATTATAGTTCTTAAATGTATGCAATAATTTCTACAGTAATTTTCTGTTATATGTAGATACGTATAGCACAAGAATTTGAATATTTGATTTTTAAATAATAATCAGATGTACAGAAAATTTAAAATGAAAACTTTAATAATATGCTGAAAGGAGGGAATTTCGATTTATTCCTAGAACACTAGTGTACGTCAATTTTACGTGCGGTCTTCTTTTATTGGTTCTTTTCTGGTCTTTCTCTTCCACGAATATACTTCTTTGATTTTGAGTGCTTCTAGGCATCACTTAGTAGGCTGCATTTTATGTGATTTGTATTTTCCGTCTACAGTTAATTTGTCTCACTTCATGAACAAGAACTCACCACGTGAAATGTACGTGTTGTTAGAAATATGCAAAAATTTGCCCACGTAAATTTTACTGATCGTTAGAAATACACGACTTTTAAGACACGTAAGTTTAACGTAGTTCTAGTGATAGAGTCTATATTTGTAAATTTGTGAACAACGTGTATAAAATTGCTTAGATTCTTATTTCATAGTGTGTTGAAGAAATGACCAAACAATACAAGTACTTAAAGGATGAAGAAATTAAAGAATTAAATTTGTAATCTGAAGATAACGAAAGGGGCGATAACGTTTAATTTGAGAAAGATAGTTGAATGACAGTGATGTTCAACCAGATTTAATTCTTGATGATGAAATAGAAATTGATCCCGATTTAACGATTCATTCCCCTATACAAAAAATTGAGTACAAGGGTGATATAGCGAAATGTAAAAAAAGAAGAATTACATTGTTCAAAAGAAAAATAGAAAGGCTTCAAATATTCAAGATACAAATGAACAAGGTCATATTATATATTTGGATGCGGACTTAATGGTTACGAGTAGTGTACGGTAACACTAAACAGAAAGCTAGTTGAAAAATTATTGTTCTGAGGCTCATTTCTTAAGGAACCAATTTGTTTTAATCCGTTTATTTCCGATGAAGTAAAGAAATAATTACTTACTCACGCAAACTCAGAAATAAACGAAGGAAGATAGGTTGTGCAAATGTTATGGATGGTTCCCTAAATAATTTAAATTGCGATGAACTTTATACTTCGTTTGGAATATTAATATTAACTTCACCTATACAAGATAACCATTTGTCAACAATAGTTACATTAAACATAACTTTTTCTGGTGGAAGGGTATATAGCAGCATTCAACGCAAATGTGGAAAAGCTATATGTGGAGAGCACCAGAAGTCAAGTCGTTCTGTATAGGCATAATTGTATTGGTAACTAATTATGAAAAGTTTTATTTCAATTGTGCAGATTGTGATCAATTTAAAAGGCAAATGACTTTCATTTTGTTTAAAACCAACTTTAATGCAATATAAGCAAATAAAACGAATTTTACGAGACTGCGTTAATTTTGCGCATCTGTAGCGATAATATACATAAACACACTAATTTTCTAGGTTTAAGAACCTCAGACCTTGACTAATAAGCCGCAAGTTTTGGGGACTTTACATAGATACAGTCTTCATTGTCGCTGTGACTCCAATAATATGAAAAGAAGGGTGACTTTTAGACCTCATCTATCTAAACACGAAATATAGTGTATGCGGTTTTGCAGACATTCTAAATTATGTTCCATAAAAAAAATGCGAGAACTTCATTTGAAAATATATTAAACATACTTAATCATCTGTATTTTTGGAAACAAAATATATTTTACTTTGAAATATATGAAGACCACTAAAGACGGGAAACCTACATGATTTTCACTAATGTAAAAAATATATCTTACTATTGCTGTAGTTTAATAAATGAAATCAAATATAGAAATGACGCTTAAGACAAATCTTAAGAATTAATAACTGTAAAGGAATATATATATATATATATAACCAATTCCATTAAACAATGACATAAAAAAGTATTCATAAGCTAACGATAAGATGTTAGAAAACGAAAACATTTTTTAAGAAACAATGGAAACTCTTTTCTAAAAATTAAACAGATATAAACATAAATATGATAGTATTAGGATTAGTTAATAACAGTATAAAAGGAAAATATACAATTGCTATAATTGAAGAACACCGATAATGATCACAGCAAAAACAGTGGATTTATAGTACCCACGTAGGTGACAAAGTGAAAGTCGATTCACGAATTGAAAAGACTACAGACCTATTGCATCAGAGAATGAGAATTTCTACAAAGACAAACAAAAATCTGATATTTATCATTAGTAGCTCAAAGTAAGAATTTACGAAGCATCTGGATTAGTATTTGCCATTTGACTTGGGTATTCTAAATTTAGCATTACTTATAAAAACGCGATTCCGTAGTTTAGTGTATAGTTAACTAAAATAAAAAAAAAAAGGTTCTGTGCCATGATAAATGTAAATGCATTTCATGGTACATGTATAGAAATAAAAAAAGTTCTCGACAAGTATTACTAGGATATGTTACATCTTTTATAATTTATGTATAATATTTAAATTTTCACGGTTGAATTGGATATAAAAGTTATCTGAAAACAAAATTAAATTTTTTTTCGAAAAAAAAAGAATTTTTTTAAAAAATTCTTACAAGGTATAACTAGTAATTATATTTAGTATTAGTCATTAATTTCATCCTGTTCACTGTTATGCAAGTAATACTTGTTCAATTTTATGAAACTGGATACGGCAGAGAGAAATATCATATCTTATATTCAACTTATAAACAATTCATCTATTAATCACTACATAAAATTTTAAAATACACAAAGAAAACTCATGCCGAGATCTGTAATTTTGCATATTAAGCGGTTGAAAATTTCTCAAACATAATAGTGGATTAACTACCAAATAAATTGAATTGTGAAACTTCTCACTTAATTGATTTTTTTTTTAATTTAACACACGACGGCTCTTGCCGACAGACGTAATTTTGTTATTCGGTATAGTGAAGTAACGACTCACTAGCAGTCCCTTCTTTTTCCAAACATCCATATTAGGCCAATGGCAAGACTTATGATATTTGAAAATACACGTATATGATTCCCATCACATGGCGGTGTTTAGTAGATTACCACTTTGAATCCATAACTCGATGGAATGATCGTCGGGCACAAGTTTGCAATCTTAGCTTCTAGTTTTACGCGGTCACAATAAAATATGAATAACGTTTAAATATTTCAAACAATTTCTTGTTACCATGATAAGTTATATTGATGTTGAAGTTTATAGAACACTAAAGCATTTTAAAGTAAAGAAAAATTACCATCATCACTACAGTCACATACATAAACATACCTTAGTTAAATTCTCTGCAAATAAAGCAATAAATATTGTTACACATCAATTAAATAAGTATGAAGTTTACTACAAAACAATTAAAAATAGTACTGCATTAGGTTTTAAAGGATACTTTATGATTTATTTATGCAAAAACAAAGCATTGTAAAATTACCAAATGCATCAAATTATTAAAATTGGTATATAGCACATACAATCAAAATAAATAATTGGCTTAAAAATAGCCATTTCGTTAGTGCAGTAGTATAATTTGTTGCTAAGATTCTAAAAAGTGTTCACAAAAAATCTGAACATCTCTTAAATAATTCTCGTCAGTATGTCCTCTGGATTTTAAAATTTCCAAATATCTAACCATGTATTCAATGCTATCGAAAAGTGCTTTCTCTGTCCCTTTCTGGTAACTCAATGCTCCTAATAAAGCTAAAAACGTAAAAGGCACTAACGACGATGGAACTGTGTTCTCTAAAATATCGCTTCTTAATAACTTATCAATATAAGCGTCACAAACTGTACGGTGTTCTTCTTCAGTTATAAAGTCCATTTCGAAGTATATATTGTACGCCTGCTCAAGAAATCCACAATTATAATTTAAAAAGTGTTTAATAAATGCTTGAACAGCTGGCGAGAGACCTGTATTTAATCCCGATTCTATTGATAATTCTGATAAAATAAATAGAACTACATCTGTGGCAAAACGTTCTAGAAGAATACGTTCTCTGTCCATACCAATTCAGCAAATTATGCTTGTAAATATTTTTTGACTTTCTCAATCGTAGATTTTATGCAATTGTTTGGTTTTGATTACATTACATAAATTCAGTTCAGTTCAGAGTTTTTCTGAAATATATTTAGAATCCTGGCCATTTTTTGAGTACCTTCGTGATTGTGTAATGTCAGTTTGAACTTAAAATTGCTCAGCAGTTTTCGGCCCTTGTTTTTCCAATAACTCGATTGAAATCTACGAAATTCAACAAAGATCAAAAAATAAATGGGAAGTTTAGAATTACAGGGAAATCAAAAAAGTTATTTATCCCCTTTAATATGATATTCGTCTCGTTTATCACTATTGTTTCATAGGACTATGTTGTGAAAAAATTATTTTCAAGATATTTTTTTCCCTTTAACTTTGTAGTTAAGGCAGATTAGAATGAAACAGTCACGTATGCGGTACTATACAAAAAAAAGTGAGATCTTTGTTTACAAATTTTATGTCTGAAGCTCTTTTTCTATTTCTTTTACTTAGTTTTAGTTCATTTTGAAATAAGGTGGGAGGGTTTCCACTGATACCAAAGGAAGAATATTTGATGGATCTAGGAGTGATTTTGCTAAATTTTCATTTTTTTAGTTAATATCAATTTTATGTGTGCAGGAATCCAAATGAGTGTCATTGATAAACTGGCTGAAAAATGATTTGTAAATCAAGGTTTAATTTTAAATATTTTTGTTTTATTTCCTGTTAATATCATGTGTGTTTACATGTTTGTTTCTTAACGTCGCGATGAGTAGCAACGAGATGGCTATTGGCGACAGGTCGCCATATTTTTAACTTTGGTCAAATCACCAGGACGACACCTGAGCTAGCATCTTCTACACCTAACATCGCCTCAACGGCAATGAGAGAACGAAGAACATCGACATATTTAACGTCATTCATCCAAATGCCAAGGTTTATCTTTAGTGGTATCAGGGTTCTAATCTATGATTGGACGAAAACCTGTGGCCACGAGTCCGCGACCTTAACCACTCTAAGCTACCACTTGTACATTTGTAGAAATTGAAGTGTATTCCCTCCCTCTTTTCCTATTATTATACATTTTTATAACTTTGTATAAATGTATTTCTCCACCATATTTTTTACATTAATCTCCGTGAAATAATTGTCTTTTGTGAGTGAGTGTAAAGGTTATATACGCAAGTATCGGATGTGGCTACGCTGCTTCAAACAAGATTTAACTGTGGTCTAGACGTGAACAAATTGAAGAAAAGACAAAAATTTGTTGACAAGAAGGAGGGTCGAAAATAGAGAAGAATCTCTAGAGTATCTCGGGAGTGCGTCACCCGTGTTTATTAAAGACAGACAACCCCATGGGAAAGAAAGATATCACTAGGATGCCTGGGGTCATGATGCCCGTACTTACCTGAGGAAAATAAGCTCCTGAGGTTCCCTTATATAATCCCAAGGGGTAGGGTGCCCGGCTATACCCGCAGATGTTGGGTATACATTTCAGTAGCCTCTTACGACATGCATAAGCTACTATGGGACTATTCTGTCATTCTCGGTCACTACTCGCGTCATATTTGTCTTGCAATGGCCGTTTTTTTTGTAAGCAATTCAACTTCATAATTGACATACGTACACGAGGAAGAAGAATCTATTGAAAAGCATCATCTTCAAATATGTAATATTTATCTCAGAGGTTGTAAGTCCAACTAAGAAAACAAATTTACTTTTCTTAGTTTTATGAAAAAATTCGTGTTCATCCCAAATTAACCTTAATATTAGATGGGGGAAATATTTTAATTGCATTATGAAATATTTATCTCCAAATTCAAATTCAATTAACATTAGTGTGACACCTCATCAAATTCAAATTCGGTTAACATGGTGTATTAATTGAATGCCTTTCATAGCGCTAGTACCATGTTCGATCAAATTACGCAAACGCACGTTATTTTGTAAAACAAAAAAAAAATTGTATGTATCTTAAGTTAGCTCTGTCTACAAGAAAGAAAAGAAAACGATTGTAACAATGGTGGGAAAAACAGAAAAAATATTGAACGATCGCTATAGAAATTTACCAATGAATGCCACATTTTTGTGGGAAAGAAAGGAGAAATGGGACTTTTGGCTACACTGGTGTTACAGCTTTGGAGATTTTCCGTGGTAATGTGCATTCCCGCTTATCCCTTAGATTATGAAATATTTATTTTTATGGATCAGATTTTTACCAGTGTCAAATGAAAATTTTAGTTCTATCATTCTGTTTTAATATCTCTTCGAAATAAAATACTACTTTTAGCTGAAAACAAAACTTATAAGAAAGGTTTCATGCATCCATTTTAAGTCTATACAGACATTTGTATTATAACTTATTAGTTAATGCGCATATGTGTAGGCTGTATTTAATTTATTTGTGTATTGGATAACTTATGATTGTTATATTGTAACGTATAAAGATACTATGAGTTTTCTGGTAGCTAGAATTTTAATATATAACATTCTAGAGTCAATGAGAACATATAAGGCGATACTGCATTATACTAAATTATGCAAAGGACACGATATATGATTTAGAGCCATATGTACTTTTTTGTTTATGTTTTTAGTACTAGATCTTGTGATTCTAGTTGACTTCCAAAGCTTCAAAAGCATAAAACTATAAATTCCATTTTCGTGTACTTCATTGATTAGAATGCGTTACTCACATTTACCAAAATTCAAAAAACTTTACAGATTTATTAATTGCGTATTTATATCATTCTAAGTGATATTAGAGATTATTTTTTAATATTAAATGACAAGCACGGCATCCGAGTCAGAACTATACTTTTTAACTCCCTAACGTGAAGACTTTTTATTATTAAGCTTTAAACATCCATCAAATATAGGAAACATAATAAATATTTACCGTCAACAATACTTGAACCCTCCACGTGAAGAATACATTGATAGTACTGCTAATTTCTATAGTTATGTTACGTACGTTATATTCAAATTATGAAAAAAATTATTACTTAAAAAAACTTTGATCCACTTTTACAAATCCTTTCTGAGTATTTGATTTAAAATAGAATAACGATTCCAATATGGGCATAATGATAAAAAAAAATGTTATTTCCTCTTTCGAATGTTTACATTAAACCTGTATTACACGATTAAAACGAGTATTATGAGATTACTTTTGAGAACATCCGCGAAGACAAAGGTATGTAATTATTCAATATTTCTAGGCCGCCAAAGACCCGCCGTGTAGCCGGGGCTGAAGCACGTTAAATCTGTTCGGGGCCCAAATTCCTCCCGTTTTGTGGTGTGGATGTTAGGAGAGGGAGGTGCCAGCTCAGGTGTCGTCCTCGTCACTTGACCGTGGTTCAAAATTACGAGGTCCGTCGCCAATTGCCCTCGTGTTGCTTCTAGTGCGACGTTAATAAAAAACTAAACTAAACTAATTCAATATTTCTAACTAAAGTTTTCAGAAATGCTGCAACGGTTGAGATCATGAAAGAAATGGATAAACAGGATGGTATAGCAACTAATAGCAGTCGAGTTAAAAGATTCAAACAGAAAAAAAGATAGCTTTTTAAGCGCGAATATGTAAGGTAAAAAGGAAACCATGTTTGTGTGAATACTTAATCGTGAAACAATATTTCCAGGAATCTAACGAAAAAATTTGTAAGAAATTAGATGTTTAGTACCTTTCAAAGTACTAAAGGATGTAAAAATTAGATGTTTAGAACCTTTCAAAGTATTAAAGGATGTAAAAATTAGATGTTTAGAAACTTTCAAAGTACTAAGACATAGTATTTAGATTAAACCGAAAAGTATTAGTTCGATTTTGAAATTACAAAACACTACACGTAGGATTAGATCATATGATTAACAATATTCAAATGCTTTGATTAAAAGTAATATCGCTCAACCAAAAACAAATGAGTGTAGAACTAAGAAAAATTTTGAAATTAAATTTATAAAATTGCTCAAACAGTCAATAACAAAATATTATGGGGATCATTTCGAAACTTTTGAATTCTGAAATCAAATCGGGGGAAAGGATTCTTTCACAAAATTGAATTTTACAAATATCGATAAATTTTGCTGCTTCATGAGTTAGTAGAATGAATGATTTGCGGATATTGTAAAGGAATTTATGGACGCGTCGGAGAATTAAGCATAGTTAGTTCCCCAACTGGATAAAAACTATTAAAAAAAAGGATATTTTTATAAGCACTCATACAACAATTTTTATAAATCACGTGTTTTTGATTCAAACGTTAGGAAATTCCAAAAACCTACGGGAATAATATAATCCATACTATATTTGTCAAACATAAGGTCAATAGATCTTTCAAGGATAAACTCTGATAGTTACAGCCTCATAAGGTGATTAACTTCTTTTGTTAAATACATAAAACATAAACTAATGCTCCCTAGTTATCTTTTTCTCTCCCACGAAATGAGAGTGATAGTGGAGCGTAATGGCGCATATTCTAGAAACGGTTTTTCTGCGCCAAAAAAAGGTGTAACTGATGTAGAATCTCAGAAAAGTTATAAAATGAAATATTGGTTGACAAGAAGGAGGGTAAATGATAGAGAAGAATTGATAGGACATAGCGGTGGTTAATTGCCCATGGTTAGTTTACTATACATAGTAAACTCCATAGAAAAGAATCAAAATTATCAATAGAGTGCTTAGGAGTCATGATTTCGCACCTACCTAAAGAAGGTAAGCTTGAGTGGGCTTCTTTGGTATACATTTCATTGTCACACACACAGGTGTCGTTAGTAGTAAACTCGTGTTCCGAGTCTATGGGTCATCCTAGTTATCCTTCCCTATTATCGAGTATTCGTATTGTTAGTGTCACCCTCAGGGGCTCCCCTTCATTAAGAAGGTTCAGGCTTCGTGACCTCGAGGCACCATCGTAAACTTTTTCTTTCATATGGGTCTAATTGTCTTACTCTTCAACGCTGTCTCAACATACAGACAGTTTTGCTGTTTTTGTTGGTGGAAAGGTAAGCCACTTATGATCAAATAGCTACATGCACATACAGCAGCCAGCAAATAATGAAATTTAGACAAAAAGGAGTCGTGTGTGAACTGAACTGCAGTTTACTTTTTCTTACAGATTTTTTAAGTCATCATACGAAAAGAAAAATTTATGAGATTCTAGAATTTTCGATTGATTTGTTTATTGAAGTTTCACTTCGAAGTAACACAAGGGATATTGGCAATGGAAACTCATAATTTCGAACCTCTTTCAAGAAAACGGTGTAGATGCCTGAGCTGGCACCTTCCTTTGCTAACTTTAAGATTACGCCATTTAGAGGACTTGTAGGCTAGATATATTTGACATACATCAAACTCGTTACACGCCGAGTCTTTGGTGCCATCATAACGCGCAGCCACTTGTTGGTTTTGTCAAGGTTTCAAGCTCATCCGTGGCATACTGTACGGGTTTGAAAAGGGATTGCCATTTCAGATAGAGTCCTCATTACTTAACCGAGCTTCAAAATTACAAGTTATGACATTAGCAGCCCTCGTATTGCTTCTACGTTGTCGTTATCAAATAAAAAAACGGAGGGAAGGATAAGAGGATAGACTGATTCAATACGAATCAAGCTCTCTACGCAACGAGACTTCAGTAACACCGGGATAGGCCGGATTAGAGTTCACTACGGTACCGCAGTTACTCACTTTTAGTAAATATCCGACATTTTGTAAAATTAATTCTTCTTTTACAACTGCAAAACATCTGTTTCTGATAAAAAAAAAAAAAAAAAAAAAAAGATCTGGCCACGATAGCCTAGTGGTCATGTTCGTTGACTCGTGATCGGCAGTATCGTCGAGTCGTGGATCCAATTCTTGATGCCACTAAAGACCAGCCCTGTTTCCATGGCTGATGTGCATTAAATCGATACAGGCTCAAAGTCTCCCCGTTAGCGTGGAGAAGAAGTTACAGGTGGGAGGTGCCAGCTCAGGTACTGTCCTGATCACTTGACGAAGAAGGAATTTATGAGTTTCGTTGCCAATAGCCCCCATCGTGTTGCTTCTAAAGCGATGTTAATAAAACCAGAGTTCTTCGAGGAATACATGAGAATTATAAACGGATAAATTATAATAGATTGAAACGTCTGTCCTTTAAACTTTAAAATGCAAGAATTTTGTATAAAGCATCTGTAAACATATGTTAATTGGCAATGATCTTTATTTTTCCTGTCTCCTTTCGTAAAATTACCCCCGCATTTGTAGCAGTGTATAGAAAAATCATTAACATCTTGTTGCTCCGTCGTGAGGGGATATTGAATAAAGATATGCAATTTCATTTGCTTCCTCATTCGCGACTTCCATGAAAACTTATATATAAAGGAAATTGTATACTTTATAGTGAAAGAGTTTTCAGAAGAATACTCCCGGTTATATTGTTGTGTATAGTATATATATATATATATATATATGCATTCCTTCGCAGGAAATAGATCAGACAGTAACGCTTATTTAAAACAAATCTTACCATCATTTGGAGCATTTATAATAACATGTTTCTTTTTTATTATTGATGGTAATTCAATAAACGAAGCATTGTGTAGAGGATTAAATTTATTAACTTTTACTTTCAAATAGAAGATGGAATTTATATCCCTACTGGATTCTTTTTCTTAGACGCTTATCAACAATAGAATCATAAAATACACCAATATTGGCAGTTAAGAATAGTATAATTTTTTGCTTTAAAATTTTTCTGCTCTCTGTCAATTGCTGTATTTGATGCTTTAGAATAGTGAGCGAGTGAGTATGAGTGATAGTAAAGTTTATTGGCGCAAAAGCCAGATCTGGCTATACTGCGCCAAACAAGGTAAATATATGATCTAGACAATGAAAAAAGATTGATAAACATGAAGGGTCAAGTGAGAAAGTACAGTTTACTTTCACAAGAGCCAGATATGGCTATGATGCGCCAAAAAAAAGATTTAACTGGGGTCTAGACGTGAAAAAAAAAAGAAGAAATGACAAATTGGTTAACAAGAAGGAGGGCTGAAAGAAGAGAAGGATCGCTAGGGGAGCTTCCTCCGTGTTTACCAAAGACAGTAAACCCCGTGGGAAAGAAATGGTCACTAGGATGCCTCGGGGTTATGATGCCCGTACTTACCAGAAGGAAGCAAGTCCCAGAGAGATGCTTTAGAATAATTATATAATAACACACAATTAACTTTTAGTTCATTATTTTCTATAGTTTTTTAATATTTTATTCAGAAAATCGTGTTTTTTTCTATTTAAGAATTGTGTGATTACAAGAGAAAGCTCGCCCTTATATAAACGTAAAGTTTTGATTCCACTTTTAAAAGCACTCTGAATCACAACAGATGGTTTTGTCGAAGAAATCTTCCTTATCTCCTTTTGAAATATATTATTTTCAGTTGACGCGCTGGGTGCTACGTTGTCCTCTCCATTAGATTCATTATGTTTTAGATATAATATTAATTCATGGATTACTGAGCAGTTTTAGTCATATACTAGGTAGACAAAAGATGTAGTAGCGGGAATTTCTTTCTCCGAATGAAGCATTCTGTATGTTGTACTTGAAGAGGTAGTATCAGCGGTAAGAACTAATTGCCCTGTTCATGTGCTTTTAAGTGATTTCGTTTTAGATGATGATGATAGTGAAGTTTTATTGGCTCAAGAGCCAGATATGGCTAAGCTGCGCCAAACAAGATTAAACTGTGGTCTAGACGTGAAGTTGAAAAAAAGGTAAAAACGGTTGACAAGAAGGAGGGTCGAAAATAGAGAAGGATCGCTAGGGTATCCCGTGAGTGCTGATATAATCCCCAGGGGCAGGGTGGCCGGCTATACTTCCAGACGCTAGGTACCCATTTTAGTCGCCTTTTACGACATGCATGAGCTACAGTGAGACTATTCTGTCATCCCCGGTCAACACACGGGTCGATTTCGTCTTAGGTTGTCCATCCTCCTAAAAGTGCTATTTCAAAAAGGGTAGATGTATAATGTCAGTGAGATTATGATGTTTCGATATGGTAAATTACGTTTCTTTTCAAAGATTTTTTTTTTTCAATCTGGACATGCAAAGTCGTTTTCACTGATTGTTTGTTGCTTCACTTATTGCTTAACAAAGTTATCACCAAAATCCATTTCAGCTAAACATTTTCATCAACAGGAATATAAACCTCATTAAATATTTCTTCTAATTATTCCAAAAGAAAAAAAAATCATCTAATTTCTTTAATTCTTCGTTTTTTCAATTGTTAAATAAATTAAATCCTTTTAACTCAGAACAATTTACTGTCAATTTTAAAAGTTATAAAGGTAGGAAGCAATTTCTTTCTGCAGAAAGTATGAAAATTCAAAAGGTAGATAAAACTGTAAAAAAGTAAATGTGTTGAGTCTTCAGCAGTTGGTATTAGTACATCTCTGTCAAAATCAGAATGTACTTTTGTTTTGTTATCGATGATATCTTCTTATCGATGTACCGATTATTAGCAAAAATGGGAATATTTCCCTCCGAAACTACTTCCACGCTGAACCAAAATGAACTCCTCTGCATACTTTCAAAAATACTCAATAGATTAAATGTTATCACAGTGCCTGACTGTACATAATCAGAAATCGTTCGAAACGTGTGTTCCAAAAATTGTCACTTATTCTTATCTCATGTTCTACTCCGATCCAGAGAAAACTCCAGGGTAAAGAATAGGGCTCAATTATTGATAAAATATACATAACCCTTTTCTTATAGGTACGAAAGTGTTACATTATAATCAAACAATAAGATATGAGGAATCTCTCAAATACTCTTGCATCTGTGAGATTGGAATCTGAAATTTCAAACCTTGTCTTTTTTGGTTTTCTGTAGCAGAACCAGTTGAGAATCCCCAAAAGCCCTCGTTTTTTATTTTTAGTGCGACGTTAATAAACATTCATAATCACTGTTACTCTAGATAGCTGATTTATATAGTGGATCCCAAAACTGAGAATACACTTTCTTTTTTAATATTAAAAGTATAAAAAAGTAATGCTAAATATTTCTTTAAAATTAATATATATCTAATTGATAAAACACATTTTTAAAGAAATGTATTAGACGTAGAAACAAGCATACAAACCGTTTAATAAATTAATTACATAATTTTTTAACGAGAAACTACAACATATTAAGTCACAAAAATGAGTATACACCTAACATAACTTATAAATGAAAACATAAAAAAACAAACTTAATATTTGGTTTCACGTTTTTTCGAATTAATGATGGTTTCCAGATGGCTTGGCATCGGTTTAATATAGTTTTTGGTTGTTTTACTTGAGACTTTAGAGAGCCCATTATTCTCTTCAAATAGTTTTTAAATGGTCTTTACGCGTGATGTGGTGCTTTTGAACAGATTTTTCCAACTGTGAACCGAAATTTTGAATACCGTTCAGATCAAGTGATTAGGAGGAAGTGTGCAACTGCATTCTACAGTTGTACAATAGTCATAATTGAACCCTTACCACTGTCAGACATACCGCCCATACAAGTACAGAGCTACCTCCATAGTTGACATAAGGAATGGGGTTTTTAGGAGGCAACTAACTGTTAGTCTTCCGCTAACTATAACATACCCAATCACATTAGAAAATATTAATTTGCCCTCATCACTGAATATAACTAGATTCCAGACGTCTTGTGACCTTGAAATATAATTTTCGGCACATGAAAGCTTTTTCTTCTGGTTTTGTTTAGAAATGAAATGTTTTCTCCAGGCCACGCGACTATTAAAGACAGCTTTCCTGAGTGTTCTTCTAATTGTTTCTGCAGAGACAGGTTTTTGTATCGTAGAAGTGGCTGCAGCAGTTTTTGAAACACTCACCTTTCGAGTTTTAGTAACTTTTCGTAGGATCCTCCTCTTGGCTCTGTCATCCAGGATCTCGTTCCTCTTCTGAGAATATTTAATGTGTCCGAACTCTTTATTTTTGAATGAGTGATGCGTCCCCGGGATACTTCTCTATTTCCGACCCATCTGCTGGTCAAACGATTTCTTTTTCAGTTTTTTCATTTTCTTTTTTAGTTGATGTAAACGATCATATCTTTACACTTCACTAGGTGTACTTTTACCTTTTTTGGTGAATGGCCACATCTGGCTTTCATTCCATTATAAAAATGTTATCACTCATTGAAACCATCACTCATTGAAGTTCACAGTTACACTTGTTTGGTGCAGCATGGCCACATCTAGCACTTACACCATTGCGCTCCACCATCATTCACACTTAGTTCTTAATCTCTTGCATGGTCGAATTTATTTCTTGTGCCCCAATCCGATATATCTATTGCTAAAAATAATTTAGTAATACTTATGTTGCTTCAAATGCTTTGAAATGTGTGAATTCCTAACATGCAGAAAAAATGTTTGGCATGGGCGAAAAAAGTACAAATCATGGACTGCTGACGACTAGAAGTATACAGTTTTCAGGGATGGCATTCATTTATTTCTGCAGAGGTACATTTCAGATATTGCGAGGGGAAGTGATTGGAAACTTTGAGACAGGGCCATACGCAATGGACTAAAACATCCGCTGTAGCAGATGTTTATAGGTTATTCATGGTTTCAGGTGGCTCTTTAAATTAGTTTAATTCTTATTAATTTCGCACCAGAAGCAATTCGAGGGCTATTGGTGACAGACCTCGTAATTTTGAACCACGTTCAAGTGACGAGGACGACATCTGAGCTTGCACCTCCTCTCCTAACTTCCACACCCCACCAACGGTAGGGCTTTAGGCCCCGAACAGATTTAACGTGCATCATCCCCGGCTACACGACGGGTCTTTGGCGGCCAAGGATCGAACCCGCGACTGAACGAAAACCACCGGCCAGGAATCCGAAACCATGTCCTCTAAGCTACCACGGCCACCTGATGCGAGTGAATGTAAAGGTTATTAGCGTTAAGAGCCAGATGTGGATATCCTGCGCCAAACAAGATTTAACTGTGGTCTAGACGCGAAGAAACTGAAAAAAAAAAATTGGTAGACAAGAAGGAGGATCAAAAATAGAAGGACTGCTAGCATAGCTCGGTGGCGCGTCACAGTGTTTACCAAGGACAGTAAACCCCATAGGAAAGAAAAAGACCACTATATGCCTCGGGCTCCTGATGCCCGCACTTACCTAAAGAAGGCAAGTTCCTGAAGTCCCCTGATGTAATCCCAAGAGGAAGGTGCCCAGCTATACCACCAGACACTGAATACCCATTTTAATCGCATCTTATGGCATACATGAGCTACAGTAAGACTATTCTGTCATACCGGGTCACAGCACGGGTCAAATATTTAACTGATCCAGACGTTTGAAAAAGTGATAATTCTTCTTTAAGAAGGGTGTGAATGGATAAAGATCTCCAGGAAGCTCCGAAGGCGCATCATTTGCCTTTACCAAAGTCAGTAAATCGCAATAGAAAGAAGATTTCTGGGGTATATCACGGTCACAATACCGTTGTGACCTAAATAAGATAAGTCAATGATGTGATGCTTCAATTGAATCTGGGTTCCTAATCCATCCTGTAAAACAGGATGTTCTATATAAATAATTTGTCAATACATAGAACATCTATGAACATTATCTTTTAATTACAGAATAGAGAAATCGAAAAAAATAAATGTATGGTACAAAACTCCTTTGCATGTTACAAAAGATATTTAATAAAAGAACACCTGCTTTTTAACACATTTCCCCCCCTATTCTTAATTGATAAACGTTTTTGGTGTTTTGCTTTTTCTTAATCTCTTGTATAGCAGTTCTTGTTTCTTGTGCCCTAAACTAATGTCTCGTCATATAAAGGGACTCTGATGTATGTAGAATCTCAAATAGCAAATGTGTAGTATCTCAGACCGATAGCATACTATGTTTGTGTTAAAATCACAAAATGTTTCGTAAGAATTTTCGGTACATGGTCAAATTAAATACATGTCTTAACAGATGTATGTAAAAATATTTTAAAATATCTATATTTTAAAAAAGAAAATGGGTATTTACTCAGCCAGTGAGTGATTGTGCCTCTATGAAGCTATAGGGAGATATCGTTATTCAGCGCCAGTCCTCTTAATATTTGACAGTTATTTTATGGAATCACTTTAAGATAAAACGTTCAATAAAAAACTACAACAATGATACATGAAAATAAACGTAAAATGTTAGTGTTAAAAATTTTAATACATCGCAAGGAGCCAATGTCATAAGAAATGCAAACAAATTGCAGGAGGAAGTACTAAAAATTTGGAAAGCTTGAAATTTATCTTTAACATTAAATAATTAAAATTTTAATGTTAATTTACAAAAATAAAAGTAAGTAAATCCTTGTCTAATTAGAGCGATTTTTGAGATCGAGATTTCACTTGATTTTAATGCGAGAGCTATCATCCAATCAGATGCTTACGCCATTAAAACCTACAGTCACTCACTCACATCCAATCAGATTAGGATGTAGAGTCTATTACAAAGATCATAAATACTCTCCTGTATTATAAGAAAAAGAAATAAATCAGAAAATATTTTATGAAGAATATCCAAGATCAGGAGAGGAGCAGGTATTCAACAACTTAAAGAACATTTACAGAATACTCGAATAGAAATGGCGTTTGTTCATTATTAACGTCTCACTGATACCCAATAAGACGGCTATAGGCGATGAAACTCGCAAAATTAAACCTCATTCAAGTGACTAGGATGACACCCGAGCTGGCACTTCGCTCTCCAAACTTTAACACTACATCATTGGAGGGATTTGTGACAACGACTGGATTTAACGTGCATCAGCGCCGTATCACAATAGCGCTTCAGTGGCATTAGCATTCGAAGCCACGACTCAACGTAAACAATGCCGGTCGTGAGTTCGCGTCCGTAATCCCTAGACTACATCTGACACACGCTTATAAATGGATTTAATGTTTGAAGCCGATAAAATCAAAATTTTAATGTAAATCTAGGAATTTCAAAAGCTAAACAGGATTCTAAGTAAAAACAAATATTTACAGTTGAAGACTTGGAATGTCAGTGACAAGTGGAAGAAGCACGTTAAAATGTAACAGAAATCGTCTTTATGAACATCTTAAAGCATCCCAACTTAAATTTCTTGAAAAACTGCTAACTTATTTTTATGTATATTGATATTACTGAAATTTTTTTTAAAAAAAGATTACAATAAACATTTTACACATAAAATATGAGGCCTTGATTGATTGGTTAGGTTTATAGGATATAGAGCAACAAAATTGTTATTCTCCCATGAGGCCATGTGAACACCTTACAAAATTTGATAAGAAATATTACTCATGAATTAAAAACTTTCGTGCGAAATTCACTAAAAAACTTTAAGGATATTCACAATTTAAGCTTGAAAGAATATTTCTCGTTTTATTAACTATGGAAATACCAACAAAATGTTGTAAAAATAAAAAAAATATAGTAACTGTTATTAAAATTGTTAAAACATACGGTTAATAACAAATACTAGATTTAAATCGACCATATTGTTACGATATCATTTTCGAATAAAGTGTCTTTGTTTCTGCACAAAAGTTCTGCAGATATCTAAAAAATTATCGTCGATGTGTCCTCGGATTTCACATGTGTCAAGATAGCTCAAAATGAATTTAACACTAATAAAAAGTGCATCTACAATACCCTTCTTGAGAGTCAGAATGTTTCGAACATAAGTCTGTAAACATGATCTCATTGTGAATTTTAAATAATCTCGCTTTGAGCTTCGATCCATATATGAGGAACAAATTGGTGCGTGCCTTTCGCCATTCAAACATATTACTCCGGAAAGTTCAGTGTATAATCTTACAAGTTCATCTCCAGAAAAATACGCATATGGTGTAACACAGTGTTGTACTGCAGGCGCAAGAGGTGTTATCTGCTTTGGAGTAAATACATACGGAGGTAAAAAATCTGGTCCGTAATTGAATTTTGATCTAGCATATGTTAGATCAAAAATTAATTATGGAACAAAGTACTAAATCACTTGCAAAACTAATCAATAGAGCAAGTTTCATGTTCCAGGCAATTCGGCAAACAATCATCAGAGATATTTGTATGACTTGCCCTTTAAAGTGTTTGTGAATTTTTATATTCTGTCACATTAGTTTACTATAATGCTTACACTTAAGTATATTTGGAATTCTGGTCTTTGATTTATGCTCCAAGTATCTCTTCGTTATCATGCAATATCAGTTAGAACTTATACTTGCTCAGAAGATTAGGAACGCTGATCACTCATTACTCCGAGTTGAAACAACGATATTTGATGCAGAGGATTTTGGTATATGTTTAGCATCTATGAGTAGAAATAAGAAATTCTTCATACTTTTCGAATATGATGTTTTATCTTTGCTATTGTTGAAAACAAACATACACCGTGTTATGAAATAAATAATTTCAAGATGTTCCTTTGAACTTTATATAGGGCAAGGTAGGTTGAAATGTTCTTTTGAAATTTTTCGGAACTCTGCATAAAAGAACAAAGTGGGAAATGTGTGTGTAATGTTCACACATGGTTTGAAGAAATAGTGCAATTAATTAAGATATTTGAAACATGAAAACTTTATTTTATGGCCACCAGGGTTACAACGCTCCCAGGGAGCTCTATTGTTGCTTCCTCAACACTAACGAAACTTCGACTGACTCACCACAATAACTCTTTATCCCTCCCCCGGGTAATATTTCTCGCACTACGTAGCGGAAGCTTCTGAACCATTGCCGGGAAAGGATACAAACACTTAATCTTCCCACTTACCTCTGAAGTTACATTTTTTTTTTCCACAATTATTACTCAATAACCGATACCCTTAAAATTGCTACTCAAAACATTCAAACACAATGCAGTTAATGCATAATCATTGAATATAAATGCTTGACTATTATCTTAAAAAGTATTTAAATGTAAATATTATTACATAAATATTATATCAAAACCATAGAAATTAATACGCATCCAAATCATCAATTATTACACATTCCCCGGCTTCAAGTTGGGTCAGACTTATTAAATACTCTAAATGCTAAAAAAAGAGTGGTAGCGATACATGAAACTGCATATATATATATAAAGGTATAAAAAGAATATCCATATATATATATATATATATATATATATATGGATCAGTAGATTTTATTGGCGACAGCACAGAGTAAACACATATTCCGTTTGGCGCCAGGTGTATCATTTTTGGCGTCTTTATCGCTTGCGCCGGCATAATGGAAAAGTGCCGAATATCCATACATAGGTTCAGTAATAATCGAAAATAATCACAATGAGTGTGATAATGAATCTGCATGAAGCATTTTCAATCCACTCAGTGTTCAGAGTTATATTAAATCTTTGTGTAGATAATGCCCATCATTGTAACACAGACACATGTGGTGCTCTTTTTGTTAAAAGCAGGAGCAGGTTATGATCCGTGTAAAATGAAATATCGGTGAAAAATACACATGATACGGATATTTAAAATGAAACCATACAATCGCAACTGCTTCCCTCTTAATGATTGACCAAGTATGATAGGCTTTGTTCAATTAGTAAATTATTAGATATAATATACCAATAGCTATTATTTTAATAAAAAGTTCAGTTTAAGGATTTACATGTTATTTTGAAGCTCAGTTTTCAAATATTACAAAGTATGTCCTAGGTCAATTCCGAGAATTAAAAAAAAAAATGGCAGTAATGCCGATCCATTGTAACCTTGAAGTAATAATCGAACCTTTTATTTCATTGAGGTTAATGCCTCCATGACTATCACAATTGTTGGGGTTTTGAATTCTTTCTTGGTTTGACGTTTCTCTCAGTAATTGAATATCTTAATGGTACAAAAATTTATTTAGTATTGTTTTCCTTTAAATGCGCTCCGGATTTGGTCCCTAGATTTCAAAATCGTTATATTTGGGATCATTGCAAAGATGTATTGTTCTTTATATGTGGATATATCCATGTCCTTTAATCTGTATCGAGGGTATGAATTTTCACTCCCCGAAGATTCAGCCCCATCCAGGTGCGTGGAAACACCCCTTTTTCTTGATCTTAAAATTAAATATTTATGCAATCACATAAAAAATGTTTTTAGACTCTAAAAAGTTAAACACGAAACAAAAAAAACAATGAAAAATAATACTATTTGTTATACAAGTAATCACTTTTGTCACATTAAAGAAAATGAGTTTCAACTTCAAAATATGGCTATCGTATTCCTGACATTTCAAAAGTATGTTAGAATATGATTGCTTATCAACGTCGCACCAGAAGCAACACGAAGGCTGCTGGTAACGGACCTCGTAATTTGGTACCTCGGTCAAGTGATGAGGATAAGTTTATTGATGGCACCTGAGCTTATGACCTCCACTCCTAAATTCCGCACCACGCCAATGGAAGGACTTTGGACCCTAACAGATTTAACGTGCATCAGTCCTGGCTACACGGAGGGGTTTTAGTGGCATCAAGTCTAGAACACACGACTCGAAGGAAACCTCCAGCCATCTATACGCGATCATGAGCACTACGAGATCTCAGCCACCCATGGCAACGGGAGGACTTTCAGTCTCGATACATTTAACGTGCATCGCCCTAGCAAGACGACGGGTCTAAAGCCGTATTAAGGCTCCAGCCTACGACGGGACGAAAACACCACGGCTTATTTTAGTTAAGTCTTTTATTAACGACTCACTAGAATCAACACAGGCGCCATTGGCGATGAACCTCGTAATTTTGAACCACGGTCAAGTGATGAGGATGACACCTGAACTGGCACTCCCCTCTCCTAACATCCACACCAACGAGAGGACTTCAGGCCCCGACAGATTGTACGTGCATCAACCCCGGCTACACGGCGGGTCTTTAGCGGCCAAAGATAGAACCCGCGGCTGAACGAAAAACCGCCGACCACGTATCTTAAGTCATGACCACTAGGCTACCACGGTCACAATTGGATATTGTGTGAGTGAATGTAAATGTCATTGTCGCAAGAGCCAGATATGGCTAAACTGCTCCAAACAAGATTTAACTGTAGTCTACAAGTGAAAAAATTGAAGTAGAGGGCAAAAATTGGGTGACTAGAAGGAGGGTCAAAAATAATAAGATCTTGAGATCGATTACCCTACTGGAGCTCGAACGGATATCGATGTCATGATAAATAGAAGTAGATTCGTTTGCATTACACATGCGATGATGTTAATAGTAAAGTTTTACTGGTGCAACAGCCAGATGTGGCCATACTGTGCCAAACAAGGTAAATGTGATCTAGGTGTTAAAACAATGGAAAAGATAGATCGACAAGAAGGATCAAGTGAGAAAGTAAAGTTTACTGGCTCAAGAGCCAACTAAGGCTATGATGCGCCAAACAAGATTTAACTGTGGTCTAGACGTGAAGTAGAAAAGAAGACACAAAAAGTAGTTGACAAGAAGGAGGGTCGAAAATAGAGAAGAATT
Organism: Nephila pilipes; assembly: GCA_019974015.1. Taxonomy (NCBI): domain Eukaryota; kingdom Metazoa; phylum Arthropoda; class Arachnida; order Araneae; family Nephilidae; genus Nephila; species Nephila pilipes. Next base: position 140,483 of record BMAW01110294.1, on the reverse strand, counting down.
GATAGGGTATCCCGGGAGTGCATCACCTGTGTTTACCAAAGATATTTTACCGCATAGGAAAGAAAAAAGATCACTAGGGTGCCTCGGGGTATTGATTGTATTACACATACAGGATTAAAAATGTTCTAAAATTTTCCTGTTATGTCAAATCAATGCATTATAAGTACTAGTTAGTATCTGAGATCTAACCCTAGAATTTCGAATGAGTGCGAGTGAATGTAAAGTTTATTGGCGCAATAGCCAGATATGGCTATGCTGCGCTAAACTAGATTTAACTGTGGTCCAGGCGTGAAGAAATTGAAGAAAAGAAGAAAAAAAACCTAAATTTAGAATAATGTACTGAAGGAAAAAAATATTGAACGAGGAGGAATTTCAATGCAAGTCTCAATTCAAAAATCATTAGAAGGATGTATATAAGGCACTATCAGTTACATTAAAGATATACGAGTGTGTCTTCATTGCTTATAAATAGAAAAATTGTGTTCAATTTTATAAAAAAGATTATTTATTAGTTTACGCATAACATTAATCTACCAAAATAATAAAATAATATTCTGAAAGAAAAAATAAAACTACAGCTTTTAAAGCAATAATAGCGTTCTTATATCTCAACAGCCAAGTTATCAAAAGATTAAATATTTTTTATAATGGAGTGAAATATTCATACGTTCTTGTAAAACCAACATTTTAAGACATCTATTTTAAAAAAGCATGATTAACAGTATATTCAAAGTACATACAGTGGCACAAACAATTGAGGATACACCTTACTTTTACTTGATAAATCCAACTTTCAATCAAAATAACACCTTAACCAGAAGAGCAAACGAATTTTTATTCTTAGACATAACAAAAGGTTTAATTAACAGTAAAAATAAAGAAAAATCAACAACAAAATTCTAAAATAAAACTTTTTAGAGGCATTTCAAATAAGCATAAGCAGATTTTTACCTCAAAAAATTGAGGATACACAAATGAAATTTTTGTTTAACTACCACTTGATTTCTTTTTGCTTGCTACTAATAATCTAAGTTTGGGAAATTTTATCCTAAACTTTTTCAACTGTTATTTCTGTCTTTTGAAGTTGGTTATGAGAATATAAAGCTGTAATTTTAAATGGAAAATGGTTCCTCGCAAAGAGACTAGTATTGATGTAAGAAAATTTATATTAAGGTTATTTAAGAAGGGAAAATCTTATCGTGAAATAGCTGAAATTGTCGGTAGAAATCACTCATGTGTCCAGAAAATCATTGGGAAATTTAAACGCGATGGATTAATTCAAAATAAGAGTGGAAGAGGAAGGAAAAGTATTCTGAGTGATGTAGCTAAAAGGAAAATTTTAAAAGATATCAAGATTAATCCTAAACTGAGTGCAGTCAAACTAGCTGCAGAAACTTTTCGAATAATCTGCTGAAGTGTAAGTGCTCAAACTGTGAGAAATGTGATTAGACATGCTGGATATAGCAATCGAGTAGCTAGAAAGAAACCTTTCATAAGCTTACAAAATCAGAAAAAGCGTTTGGAGTTTGCGAAAACTCATCAGTTGAAGACAGAAAACTTTTGGAAGAAAGTTATATTTAGTGATGAAAGTAAATTCAACATTTTTGGAAGCGATGGTCGCCACACCGTTTGGAGAAAGCCGAACACCGCTTTGGATCCAAAAAATTTACGTCCTACAGTTAAACATGGTGGTGGCTCCGTCATGGTTTGGGGTTGTATGGCTGCAAATGGGGTAGGAAATTTAGTTTCTATAGATGGTATAATGGATCATAAGCTTTATATAGACATACTCCGCAACAATCTTAAAGAAAGTGCACAAAAATTGGGTTTAGATGGAAATTTTATATTTCAGCACGACAACGACCCCAAACACACGGCACGTAATGTCAAAATGTGGTGTCTTTTTCATTGTAAACAGCAATTGCACACACCGCCACAGTCCCCTGACATCAATGTCATAGAAAATTTGTGGGCCACACTAGAAACAGTGGTCCAAAAACACGAGATTAGAAGCAAAGCCCATTTAAAGCAAGTGTTACAAGAAGAATGGGATAAAATATCTCCAGATACCACTAAAAAATTGGTCGAATCGGTACCAAGACGTTTGGAGGACATTATAAAAGCCAAATTACATGCAACAAAATACTGATACTGTCTATGCATGTAATATATCGAAAAAATTTCGTTGGTGTATCCTTAATTTTTTGAGGTAAAGATCTGCCTATGTTTACTTCAAATATTTGTGAAACTTTTAATTTTAGATATTTTTTTGTTGATTTTCGTTATTTTTACTGTAAATTAACCCTTTTATTACGTGTAAAAGTAAAAATTCGTCTTCTATTCTAGTTAATGTGTTATTTTCATTAAAAGTTGGATTTATCAAGTGAAAGTAAAGTGTATCCTCAATTGTTTGAGCCACTGTAGCTTCTATAATCTTAATGAATTTTAAAAAACATTGAGCAATATTGCTCAAGAAGATTTAGAATGAAATGTACAACAAAATTACGTAGTAGAACTATAAAGTAACTTTTATTACGGAAGTGCAGAAAATCATAAAATTCAAGTTGTAATCAAATCATTAAAATTCGCATTTAACGCGAAAAAGTTAACATGGGGTTAAAATTGATTATATCTTTGTTATACAATATAATTTGTTGATAAAATTCTCATCGTTCTGCACAATATATCTGTACACGTCTCCAAAAATGACAGTCAATATATCCTTTGGATTCACATATGTCCAAATAGTTCATAATGAATTGAACACTAATAAATAGTGCTCCCGTTTCCTCGTTCATGCCCCTCAGGCTTCCCAACACAGCCAGAATCGTACAATTCTCTAAACAGGATTCGATTGTGAATCCTGAAAAATCATCCCTAGTACATTGATCCACAAATAATGAACAAACTGTTTCGAACCTTTCGCTTGTTAAAAGTAATTCTTCGGAATGGTAAGTGTTCCTAAGTTGCAGCACATTAACAGTGAAATTCAGAGATGTCTTAGCAAATCTTTGTACTGCTCTAGTGAATGGTGAGCTCTGATCCGGGGTAAATATTGCAAAAGGAAGAAGTTGGTATTTATTTGCCAATTCAAACGAAATGTACAGTACTAGATCTACTGCAAACTTAGACTTAAGATTACGACCTATGTTCATGTCTGCTTTGAAAATAGTCCTTTTAAACGTATATTTACTTCTTCGACATTAGAGATGTACAATTGCTTGCGTTTTTATATCATTGTCGAATATATTTATTAATTCATTTGACTTCAGTTATGCACTGAAGTGTGTTTGGGGCTCTGCTAATGTATTGCACAAAATATAAATTTAGCTTTAAATTTGGTCGCAGTTAATACGCCATTTCATTAGCATAGCAGTTGCTTTGGCTTAATGGTGCAAGAGACATATTTGAACAATTTACTACAAATACTGATGATTGATAAATATTTTTTTTTAATTCTGCATTTTAATTTAAATTATATACGGACAAAAAAAAGAAACTCTAAAATTACATTCATGTATGAAAATAATGAGAGGTCACTAAGCCATTTCGCAAGTTAAGCAAAGACCTTTACGACCGTTTGCAAAAGTAAGGAGTTAAAGAGTCTCTAGAGGTTGATTACCTCCTACTTACCTAAAGAAAGATACGTCTCTTATGTATTTTACCAGTTGATTGAATGCTTTATCTATTTACCACCACACTGATGATATATAACAGGTTTTTGTTTAATTGTCCAACCGCAGAAACATGCATTCCATTCGAAATATGCATTTACAATCACACATTTGTGCTTGAATTATATTTTGATCTGAATTAGATTCTTACGTGTTTTGTATGAAAAACAAAATTTTTGTTGCAAATTTCATCAACAATTACTCTTTAAATTGATACTATTTTTAGCTATAAACATAGCTCAAATTAAGTGAGTGAGTGAGTGAGTGACTGTGGTGTTTTATGGCGCCAGAGCCAAAGCAAAAAAATAGTGTTAAGTTCAAAAATATGCTTGGTAAAGATAAATGTAAATTTGTATGCCTTGGCAAGACTTGGTGTAACTAGTTTATAATTCCAAACAGCAGTCGAGTACCGGGTACAATATTTCAGCTTACATTTGCATTGCAAAATTTTGTTACCTTACAGTATAGTGGACGCGGTCTCCTAGTGGTAATGATCGTGGACTCGCGGCCTACAGTTTCCTTTGAGTCGTGGGTTTGAGCCTAGATGCCACTAAGGCCCACCGTATAGAGGGGCTGGAGCACATCAAGATCCCAAATTCTTCTGAAACCGTGGTGTGGAAATTTGGGGAAAGAAGTGTTAGCTCTCACGTCTTCCTCGCCACTTAACTGAGGTTCAAAATTAAGAGGTCCAACGCCAATAGTTTTGCTTCTAGAGCGACGATAATGAGACCAAACCGATCTTAAAATATATCATTTAGAATCTTGAATATGTTTCGGTTTTATATATATATATATAATGCTTCTATAGGACTTGAACCTATGATAAATGAATTGTTGTGTATTGGTGTCTAGACAAAATTTGACCTAAATTGTAACACTGTATTATTTACCAATTAACCATGTAAATTATATAATTATTTATCTGTAAACTAGATGTTTGTTGATATACAACTCTAAGCATGATAGATACAGTTCAGTCAAGTATTTCATGGTTTGATGGATTCTTCTAATATGGAAAATATCAATTCATTCATTTACGGATTTTTTTTCTTGTGCATTCGGATGCTTATTGACCTTGATCAGGGGTTGACATCCTCTTCGGGAGGAATTAGTTTAGTTTAGTTTTTATTAACGTCGCACTAGAAGCAACACGAGGGCTATTGGCGACGGACCTCGTAATTTTGAACCACGGTCAAGTGACGAGGACGACACCGGAGCTGGCACCTCCCTCTCCTAACATCCGCACCACGCCAACGGGAGGACTTTGGGCCCCGAACAGATTTAACGTGCATCAGCCCCGGCTACACGGCGGGTCTTTGGTGGCCAAGGATCGAAACCGCGACTGAACGAAAACAGCCAGCCGCTATCCACGACCTTGACCACTAGACTACCGCGGCCCCCTCTTCGGGAGAAATGCCATCACCTGAACAAAACGCGAAATCATCCGTGCTACTTCTAATTTTTCCATCATAAAAAAAGTATTATAATCCAAACAAAATGAAAAAATACTATTTGTAAGCTAATTACGAAGGCTTTGCTCACAGCACATCATATTTCATGAAATTCTGTGAAGTAGAGCACAAAAAAAATGTAACAAATCAAACAAAAGTTTAAACATATGTTTTATTTATACACATTATAAAGATTCAGTTAGTTACGCTAGGCATAAAAAGTAGAAAAAATAATTACTTGAAACGTTTAATCCTCAGTATTTACTAAACAGTACTTTATTATTGTGTATTTTGAATTTGTATTGTTTTTTACAAAGTCAGGCTTATTTCTTGAAGCTACAAGCAAATTTTCGGTTTTAGGTCCATATCAGGAGAAGCATGAACGATCATTTGATTTTATTGTGTTCATAATAGGAAACATTTTTTATAAATAAATTGGTGACCCACAAATCTACAACAATATTTAACAGTGAAGCAGTGTGAACTTGAAAAGTCACTAATTGGTACAAATTTCTCAAATTCAATCTAATTTGGTTCACTTACGTTTGAAATAATTTCCTTATATTTGTTTTTTAGTGTAGTATGATGCTATAGATAAATAATTAAAATATGGAGTATAAGTGGGTAAACAACTAATGTCTAGAAAAGAAATTTAAAAAAAAATTGTGATAAGATTAATATTTTTTTGTCTCCATGAAAATCATCAAACCTAATACCGAGAGCAAATCTTACATAATCGGCAATAAATTTTTAAATATATCATTGTTTGGAGCATTATTGACTTTAGTAACTAGTTCCTGGGAAATGTGTTAAACTTTTTCTCCAAAATTGCATTGAAAAAACAAATGTATGCACACAAAACAAGATGTTTGACTAAGTTAGGGAAAATACAATTTCCCCTTAAACCCCCAAATTTAAATAATTTAAATGTCCCATAATTTCGATGAGAAATACTTAATTTATATCCAGACTTGACTAGCATAGACTGGGTACTTCATCGATTTCAACCAGATGTTTTAAAACATGCTCCCTTACATTCAAAAATCTAACAAGTGCACTTCCTTAGGAAAGCCAAAGCATACTACAGTGTAGTAACTCTCCATCATCTTCCACTTCTTCCAGGGTGAGTGAGTGAATGTATAGTTTATAGGCGCAAGAGCCTGATATGGCTGTGCTGCGCCAAACAAGATTAAACTATGGTCTAGACGTGAAGTTGAAACAAACCACAAAAAGTGGTTGACAAGGAGGGTTGAAAATAGAGAATTATTGCTAGGGTGTCCCGGGATTACGTCACCCGAGTTTACCAAAGACAGTAAATCCCATGGGAAAGAAAAAGATCACTAGGGTGCATCAGGCTCATGATGCCCGTACTTAAACGAAGAAGACAAGTAACTGAGTTCCCCTGATATGATCCCCAGGGGCAGGGTGACCGGCTATACCCCCAGACGTTGGATATCCATTTTAGTCGCCTCTTACGACATGCATGAGCTATAGTTGGACTATTCTGTCATTCCCGGTCACCACACGGGTCCCACTTCTTCCAGGAAAAGTTACTGAAAGTGTCGATTCAGAGTTTTAACTCGTATTTTATTCATATAGTGGGCTAGACAATCAACAAAAGCGGAAAAGACCAGTTTATGTCCTTGGTACTTGGAGCTTCTTGAAGGATAATACAATGAGACTTAAAAACGTTTTCCCAAATAATTTTGAATCAATATAACAAACCATAATAGGTGCTCCATCTGCGGAAACACTATCTAAATTTGTCTAATCAACTTTAACTTCAGGTATATTTTTACGTTCTTAAAATGTTCTTCATTACAGTTAAGACTATTTGACGCAAAAGAAGGATTTTAACGATAACAAAATTATCGTTCGTGTAGCACATCAGTATGACTTGACAGTGCCTTATCTGGTTTGTCACAACTGTAATCCAAAGCTGATGAAAAGTGTTTTCGATATTGTCGTCCAGAGGCAATTTGTGCACCAATATTTTAGGTCACATCATTTATATGACGTGAAATAGTATTTCAGGGCAAAACTACTTTGACCATATTTTTGACTTTTATATCAACCACGTTTTGGTCAAATATTTACTCGCTATTTTTGATTATCGCATCTCCTTTAAAATAAGAATTTCTTATGCGATTCAATAAGAAATAAATTTCATAAAACTTCACCATAATTTCCCAATTCTCCACTTCTTTTCTGGTACCAAAATTGTTGGCAGGCTATTGATTTCCTTTTTTAATTCATATAAAATCCGTTCGCAGATGTGAACCTACAGGATATTTGCTACTAACATCACTATGCAGTTGCTTGAAACATCGATTCAGATTAAAATATTTCGGCAAAGCTATTCAACTCCTTCCTATCAAACAGAAAGATTCAAAAGTATTTTGGACAGTATATAAAAAATGCTCTTCCTAAAGAGTATAAAAATTCCGAATTGCAACACATTCTTCACATGTTTTCTTTTCAATAAAAAAGGTTTTCTTATAGCCGTAATAAAAACAAAAAAAATTAAGGATCCACGGCATCAAAATTTAAGAATATTTTTAAGAAAATCAAACTGAGCGTCGCACTCCCTCTCACATATCATTATAAAGCAAGACAACTAAAAAAATTGGTCTCGACTCGAACCACTTTGACTATCGCAAAGTTGTACTGGCGTCGTCGGTTCTCCGGGGCGATTGATTCAGTAGCTTTCGAGTAGAAATTTATGGGATTTTGGTAAAGTTTCAGAAGACGGCATTATTATTTTTCAGATTATTTTTCTAGTGTTTATCGCTAACTAATGTAAAGATCCCATCATGCCACACTGTGACAGACGTGCCGCAGGTTGGCCATCCTTGATCTAGACCGACAGTTCTCGACACAAAGCTGTGCTTTCAATTTCGTCCAAACATTAATGTAATAGATACTATCAATTCAAATATAGTGTTGACCTGTGTAGTGACTGAGAATGACAGAATAGTCCCATTGTAGCTCATGCTCAGTTTATTTTTTATTTTCTTCAAGTGTAATTCACAATTAATAAGGTATATTCTCTAAAGATGTATATATATATCTTGTATTTATTTTTAAAATTTTGATTTTTTTTTACTGTACACATGAGGTGCATACTTACTTTGAGAATAGTTTAGTTTAGTTTTTTATGTTAACGTCGCACTCGAAGCAACACGAGGGCTATTGGCTACGGACCTCGTAATTTTGAACCACGGTCAAGTGTCGAGGATGATACCTGAGCTGGCACCCCCCTCTCCTAACATCCACACCACACCAACGGGAGGACTTTGGGCCCCGAACAGATTTAACGTGCATCATCCCCGGCTACACGACGGGTCTTTGGCGGCCAAGGATCGAACCAAGTTTCGAGTTTAGTTTAGTTTAGTTTTTATTAACGTCGCACGAGAAGCAACACGAGGGCTATTGGCGACGGACCTCGTAATTTTGAACCACGGTCAAGTGACGAGGACAACACCTGAGCTGGCACCCCCCTCTCCTAACATCCATACCACACCAACGGGAGGACTTTGGGCCCCGAACAGATTTAACGTGCATCAGCCCCGGCTACACGGCGGGTCTTTAGCGGCCAAGGATCGAACCCGCGACTGAACGAAAACCGACGGTCGCTAGTCCACGACCTTGACCACTGGGCTACCGCGGCCCGAACCAAGTTTCAAACCCGCGACTGAACGAAAACCGCTGGTCGCGATTCCACGACCTTCACCACTAAGCTACCGTGGCCTAATTTGAGACTAAGTGAATTCCTCCCGAGGGTCAGTAGTTAATTTTTTTCCCTTCTAGCAATCTATGATTTTGACCAGTTGATATTTTTATATAAATGGCAACTCAAATTCTTCAGTTTAGTCCGGTTGTAAGCAGTGCATAGGATTTGTCAACCTCGTCGTATGACAGTGGTTCAAAATTACAAGGCTCATTTCCTGAAATAGTGTATCGGTTTAGTTTAGTTTTTATTAACGTCGCACTAGAAGCAACACAAGGGCAATTGGCTACGGACCGCGTAATTTTGAACCACGGTCAATTGACGAGGACGACTCCTGAGCTAGCACCCTCCTCTCCTTTCATCCACACCACGCCGACGGGAGGACTTTGGGCCCCGAACAGATTTAAAATAGTTTATCGGAAAAATGTTGAATAAACAATACCCATATTTCTAGACACAAGTTTGGAAAACAAATAAGTCCTGATTGGGCTCCCCAAGTTTCTTAAGTCATCCAGTGAAAAAAAATTTATAATCGTAATAATCCTCAGATCTATTTTTAATACAAGTTCCATATTGTCGAGATCAAAAGATTTTTCGCATAACATCAAAACATTAATTTAAATTAGATTAACATTTTATTTCTCAGAAGTAAAATTTATAATTACATTTGACATTAACTGAAGATTTAGTAATGTTTTTTTATTAATTTAGTAACTCATAAGTGAAAGTAATATGTTGCTTTCTATTTCAAGTAGAATTATTTAATTCAGTGGCACCGATTCTTTGTTTCTTTGGCAAATAAAGAGCAAGAATAAATTTAACCTTTTAATACACATACATTTATATATGCATATAAACATATTTCGGAAATGAGGTACATAGCTTCTTGTTTCATATTTTTTTAATCATTGACGCAAAATATTAAATACGAGTTAGCGTTACGGTACGCAAGAGAGTACGGGGAACAAAATCGAAGTGAAAATGCAATCAAAGACGGCCAAAATTTTAGGGTATGTAACAATGTATTTCTTAAACCAAAGTGTATTAACAATCAAAATACTTTGAAGGAAATTTCATGGGGTAAATCTACATATGCGAGTATAAATGATTATGCTAAAAGAGTAATAAACATTGTAATACTTACAATAATAAAATAATTGTTTAAAATACGATAAATGTGTTAATAAAATATTTAAATATCAAACCATTAGAAAAAATGAACAATATTATCAAATCTCTGAAGAAGAAATATAAATAAATCAAAAACGATAATCTAACTTTTCTTTCTTGCATCTCAAAAGAGACAAAATATTTCGTAACCTTAGTATTTGGCTTAGTTACATTAACGTCGCTCTAAAAGCAACTATAGTTTAGTTTTTATTAACGTCGCACTAGAAGCAACACGAGGGCTATTGGCAGAGTACCCAAGGGGACCGAGCTCACCCAAAGGGTTTAGAGCTGCAAACCAGACCCCCGGGAAACAATCACCCCCGCACTCAGCATTTATTGACAAAATAACATAAGATTTACATAATTTTGAAATAAAGGTTAAACAAAATGTACAAGGTATTTGCACAACAAAAAATATACATGACAAAGAAACGGTTGAACAGTTGAAAATTTCTCACAGAAATAAGATACACAACAGGTTAAATAGCACAATACAAAAACGTCCACAAACTCGTAAACAAAAATTAAGTATTAGGCAAAGGTGGGAACATATATACAAGACATACAATTATAGCTACATGGTAAGGGATGATAAAAATATTGAGAAATATAATAAAGTTTGAAAAAATTAATAAATTTGTTGGGTAATTTTACGAGCCGTAAGTATACAGGATTTAAGCTTAGAAAGTAAGTAGGGATTTTCACACACGGACCTCAGCCAAATAGGTTTCGCTTCGATAACAGGACATTTTAAATGAAAATCTCTGGTAAAAGGGCAAGAGAAAACGTAGTGGTCAGCATCTCCAACAGAGCCACAGAGACATAAATTTGTACTTTTGAAATTAAAACAATTTAAATAAGAAATGAAGGGACCATGACCGGTTAAGAAGCGGGTAATAAAACTAGAATTTGTATAAAAACTCAAATTTGGTCTAGGAATATATGACTGAACCCGAATACCAGTATTACAAGTTGACCACTAGACCTCCCAGTCAGAAAGAAGCTTATTTTTTAAGGTCATAACTATATGAGACTGAGGGGCAGGGACATTCATTTTCTCACCATAAGTGATAGCGAGCTTTGCAAAGAAATCGGCAATTTCGTTACAATAATCTCCGACGTGGGCCCGAACCCAGTGTAAGTTGTAAAAATCAGAATAAGTTGTTAATTTTTCTCTAATGGTATTGATAAAAGCCGATTTATTTCTAGTACTCTGCAGTTGCAATATAGAGGATAAACTGTCGGAGTAAACAGAAACTTTAAAGTTATGAGAGACGGCCCACAAAACGGCAAATCCGATTGCTGAAAGCTCGGCCTGAAAAACTGAATTATAAAAATTCAGTTTGAACATGTAGACTCTGTTTAGGACACCCCGGTGGAAGACACACACGGCGAACCCAGTTTCGGATCCGATCCTTGATCCGTCGGTGTAAATCTCCCACTCGGAGGGTCCCGAAAATTTGTTAAGAAAAAGAATTCGTTTTTCAGGACGAACAGTTCTCAATGAGGTATTTGAATCAAATGGAATATTATTAATTAGGTGAAAAAAGTTTGGATTATGCCGCCTCCAAATTTGATACTTAAGAAAATGAAATTTTATGGTCAGATGAATAGGGGGAACGCCAGCAATCACCTGCAAAGCAGAAGTGGAAGAGGTCCTATAGGCCTTGGTAATTTTTAAAAGGTAAATTCTCTGAATAGAGTTTAGCTTAGTAATTTGCGAGGAGTTTAGGTCACCACCCCAAACCCCCGCACCATAGACAATAATAGGTTCTATAACGCATAAGTACCACAGTTTATAACTTTTGAAATTAAAATCATTGAAGGATACTCTATTTTAGTGAGAGATTATAAATTTTTTCTTTAAGATAATTAATGTGGGGACTCCAGGAGAGCCGGCAGTCAATTAGAATTCCTAAATATTTATAAAATTTACAAATTTTTATGAAGGAATTCTTCAGTTTAAAAATTGGGTCTCGACTAAAGACGCTGCCACCACGAACTCCCTTGTTGTGGATTGACGGGCTTCTAAACACAACCGAGGCGGTTTTCTCAATGGCGATTTTCAGCCTTAGCCGTTCCAGGTGTTCAGCAATAAGTTCGATTAAAATATTAGAATTATACTCTAGGTCTCTTCTCGAATTTCCTGTGGAAATAACCGCCAGGTCATCCGCGAAAGCTTGAACTAAAAAGTTTTCACAATTTATATTCAAAATAGAATTAAAATATAAGTTCCACAGAGCGGGTGCAAGTACCGAACCCTGAGGACAGCCTTTGGTAATTAGATGCTTTATTGTAAAATTATTATTGGAAAAAATAATATGTCTATTTATTAAATAAGAGTATATAAACTTTTGAAAACAGATTGGGAAATGAAGATTCCTTAAGATTTTAAAAAGGGCTATTGGCGACGGACCTCGTAATTTTGAACCACGGTCAAGTGACGAGGACGACACTTGAGCTGGCACCCCACTCTCCTAACATCCACACCACGCCAACGGGAGGACTTTGGGCCCCGAACAGATTTAACGTGCATCAGCCCCGGCTACACGGCGTGTCTTTGGTGGCCAAGGATTGAACCCGCGACTGAACGAAAACCGCCAGCCGCTATCCACGACCTTGACCACTAGGCTACCGCGGCCCCTCTCTAAAAGCAACATGAGGGCTAATGAAAATTAAATTCGCAATTTTATGCTCGGTCGAGTGACGAGGACGAAACCAGAGTTTAAACCACCTAATAAATTCCAGACAATGTCAACGGGTGGAATTTCAGAATCGACAGATTTAAGGCGCATTAGCCGAGCTACACCGCAGTTCTTTAATGACATCCAGACTCGAGTCCACGACTACGCAAACAGCAGTCTGCGAGCAAGCAAACATATGTGTGTGTGCGAGAGAGAGTGATGGTTATTGGTGCAAGAGCCAGGTGTGGATATGTTGCGCTAAACAAAATTAAACTAAGGTCTAGACGTATGAATTGTTTTTAAAAAAGTCAAAAATGGTTCACAAGAAGAAGGGTCGAAAATAGAGAAGGATGGCTGGAGTAACCAGGAGGAGGGTACCTTTATTCACCATAGACAGTATACTTCAATAGAAAGAAAAATATCTCTAGGGTGCCTCGAGGTCATGATGCCCATACTTACCAAAAGGAGGAAAGTCCGTGATATATTCTCCAGGGGCAGAGTGCCCGCTATATCCTCAGATTCTGGGTGCCCATTTTAGTCACCTCTTACGACATGCATGAGCTACAGTGGGACTATTTTATTATACCCGGTCGCCACAAGGGCAACTACTACTAGTATTCATATTTGGACTCCCCACCCTTTCTACAAATATTATCAATATAAAAAATAAAATTTTATTCTTAATTCGAAAAAAAAAAAAAAAAAACCCAGAAGTACCATTTTCATTGATAGAACATATACACAATATTTGTTTTCTAGAAAATGGAATTCTAAGTAATAAGCAACATTTTTCACGAATTAAGAATTTTAGAATACAATTTACGACAAAATAACTTTCAATACCTAGACTTTTATTATAGAAATGCAAAAAGCATTTTGAAAATACAAATTTTAAATAAATGATTAAAATTCTTTTATAGCCTGCCATAAAAATCAATCATTTGCTTAAAAAGACCACATCATAATGATAATACAATTAAGGATTATCTTGTCTGCTCTCGCAAAAGTTCTGCACATCTCTCCAAAAATTATGGTCAATGTGTCGTCGGACATCTAACATGTTCAAGTATCTAATAATGCATTGAATACTGATGAAAAGCCCTTCCACAATTCCCTTAATGAGAGCCAGTTTCCCGTAAATGGCTAAAAAAGCACAAGTCTCTAAAGAAGATTTGATTGTGAACTCCCATTGATCGCGCCATAGTTTTTGTTCTACATAGTATCCAGAATACATGCTATGCTGCTCTGCAGTTACAGGTGCTATTGATGAAAAGTGAGATATCAATCTCGCAAGATAACCTTCCTCCAAAGTTATAACTCCTTTAAAAAATTCTTGAACTGCTGGCGTAAAAGGTGATGTCCGATCCGGAGTAAATATACTAAAAGGGAGAAGGTGGGGTCCAATAACAAATTCAGATGAAACGAATAGAACTATATCTCTTGCAAACTTAGATTGAGGAGAACGTTCCATGTTCATATCGATTCGGTTAACAACGATTATAAATAAGTTCTGTACAATTGCTTGTGTTTTTATTGAATGTACGAATGTCTTGCTAAGTTCACTTCAGTTCTAATACCATTGTATTTGGGGGCTTCTGGTCGTTTGCCTGAAGGTGCATTTTTACGAGTGTATTGTACAAAATTTAAAATTTACTTCCATTTGGGTTACCATTAACCTCATTTCACCAGTAAATAGTAATGGTCATGGTGAAGTCTTACGGCGAAAGAGCCAGATTTGATCACGCTGCGCCAAACAAGATGTAACTGAAATGTAGACGTTTGAATGATTGTCATGATGAATTCAATGAATGAGTGATTTATTTGTAACGGCTCGAAGACCAAAGTAAGTGGAAGAAAGCAAAACTAGTAAGGTGTGTAACTGTGATATAGGTGGGGAAAAAAAGTGAAATTTAAATTGACTAGTAGGTTCGAAAATAGAGAGAAGGATCACTAGGGTATACCGAGGGAGTGTCACACATGTTTACCAAAGACAATAAACCCCATGGAAAGAAAGTCAAAGAAAATGATCACTAGAATGCTCATACCTACTTAAAAAAGGTAAGTCGCTGAGGTCCCCTGAAATAATTCCCAAGGACAGTTTTCCGGCTGGCACCTATACCCCAGGAACACTGGATACCTATTTTCTGTCGCCTCTTACGGCATGCACGAGCTATAGTTTTCACACCCAGTCAGCACGTGGTTCACGGTTTTCACTGTAACTTGTTTAGCTCGGTTTTAATGACGCAATAACCATATTTGTCCAAGTGAATACAAACTCCCTGAAACTGACAACAAAAAGCCTTATATCTGTATTTTGACTAAAATTCTATTTACAAGAAAGGTCAGATAAGTTAATTAAAACTACATGGATGCTTGAAATTAAATATCACTAAAACATATCGGAAGTTAACTAAATACAACTATGTCCATGTGTATGTTTCTCTGCGCTTCGAGAATTACCATACTCGATCTTCACACACACACAGAGAGAGAGAGTTTTGTTACTACTTGTAAATAGTTGTATTTTTTTTATTAATTTTAAAGTTTATTGTTGTTTTTTCAATAAATTTTCTTAATTTCAATAGCGATTCTGAAAATTATTTCTTAAAGTAAGCACTTCTATATGTATACTTTTCTGTAAATTAAAGAAAACATATTATTAAAAATGCTAACTTTAAAATATGTAACAGCTTGCAAAAAATTATAACAATGGGATTGAAACTTTTTTTTGTGATTTTCTTTTTAAAGTTAGGCTTAGCGACGCAACCCTCCCCGGCCAGTGTGCGACAGTT
The DNA here is from genome assembly GCA_019974015.1 of Nephila pilipes. Classification (NCBI taxonomy): domain Eukaryota; kingdom Metazoa; phylum Arthropoda; class Arachnida; order Araneae; family Nephilidae; genus Nephila; species Nephila pilipes. The sequence goes on along the minus strand of BMAW01110294.1, from coordinate 124,982 downwards.
CCTTTCGTTTCTCCTCCGTCCCCTGGGAATGTCTCACGCCGAGGCGCGCCTTGGCGAAAGGGTAATGCCATACTTAGAAGCAACACAAGGGCATAGGAAACGGAAAGTGTAATTTGAGTCTCAGTCAAGTGAAGTGGACAGTTCTTGAAATGGCACCTACATCTCCAAATTTCCATACGACACAAAGTGAGCTATTCGATTCTTGAGACATATTTAACTGCAGCAGCCACGCTACAAGGTGAATCTTTAGTAGCTCCAAGGATTTAACCCTCTACTTAATGGAATTAACGCTGGTCGTGAGTTCGTGACTGTAGCTACTTGGCTATCGCAGCAACTGAAAAAAAAGAGAACAAAGAGCAAAAGTAATTTCCGATTGTTATTCTCTTCCTAAAAGACTATACCTGTCAGATAAATGAGCAATGGACGCTGGGTAGCTTAGTGGTCATGCTCGTAGACATCTTGGCCTGTGGTTTCCTTCGAGTCGTAGGTTCGAATCAAATGGTGTTAATGAACCGCCATGTAGCCAGGGCTTATATGCACGTAAAATCTGTTGAGATTCAAAGTTCTGCCATTTTCGAGGTATGTAACATGGAAAGGACGTGCTTGTTTACATGTCGTCTCGGCTACTTGACCGATATTCAAAAGTACGGGGTTCTTCATCAAAATACCTCTGAATCAGATCTGAAATTTTATACTGGTTCTGATTTTATGATTCGCTTCTAAACTAGCCTTGTTCCTTTCGTTTGTAATTTAAGTCGTTTAAATTTGAAAAACATAAATTTATCCTCCTGTGGCTGTATTGGAAATGCTAACCACTACGTTTTCTCTTACCCATTTACCAGGAACTTTCATTTAAACTGTCCTATTGTTGAAGCGAAACCTATTTGCCTGAAATCCGTGAGTGAAAATTCTTATTTTCTTTTCAAGCTCAAGTCCTGTATTCTTACGGCTCGTAAGATAACCCAATAAATTTCTTAAGTTCTTTTATTTTTTATTACATTTCGTAATATATCAAACTTTCTTGTTGTGTATTTATAATTGTATACCTTGTATATAGGTACATATTTTGTCTAATACTTCATTTTTGTTCACTAGTTTGAGGATGCTTTTTATATTGACCCATTTAGCCTATTATCAATTTTATTTCTGCAAAAATATTCCGACTATTAGTTTTTTTTTAATTCATGTACATTTTCTGCTCTGTAAATGCATTGTAAGCTTTGTTTAATTTATATTTCGAAATTATGTACCATCTTATGTTCTTTTATCAAAAAATGCTGAGTGATGTAATGATTGTTCTCCTGGGAAGCCGGTTTGTAGTTCTAAATTCCTTGGGTGAGATCAGTTCTCTTGGACATTCTGTAAATAGCCCTCTCCTGTTGCTTCAACTGCGACTTTAATAAAATCAACCAACCAATTATCAGTTAAATTAGAAATCGAAATTGTTGACTAAATTATTTGGTACATATTCTCCTCTTTCTTTTTTCTCTTAAGTATTTTAATGGATATATATTATACATATTATATATAATTTTATTCTTGCCCTTTCGTTCATTTATTTCTTTATAGGAAAAATTTGAATCATTACTCTTGTTATCTCAAAGGGTATATGAATTTAAAATTTTCATTGACTACGAAAACAGTTAATATTTTTCTTTATGAATCTGTGAGAGAGTAGTAAAGAGAAAAATATTTTCTTTCTTTTAAATTTAACTATATATTATGACATTTCTTATTCTTATTTCAAAATGATAAGAATATACTACCATATATTAAAATTACCATTTTCTTCTTCAATGCAAATAATAACTTTTGAAAATTGCTATTTCTTATATTTTATCTCTCTCTTTATATATATGTATAATCTGTAATATATTTTTTTAAAAACCTTTAGTGACATTACTCAAAATAATGCATAATATGAATCGTTCATGGGCAAGATTAGAATAGCAAATTACTTAAAATTTTAAGTTTTTCAGTATTCCTACTGACAAATCCGTTGTAATACAATTTTTGGATAAGGTTTATAATTTTCTAAGAAAATTATATAATTGAAGGAATAGAAAATCGCAGAGCTGTTTCTATTCTAAAATCATTTTTAAAATTCAGTATATATGATATATATATATAAAAAAGAGACAGAGATAAGGAAATTTGTGTTTTATATATAATTCGTCTTGGCGACTAGCTTTCCGGAATGATAATCATAGGCTGATAGGGCCCTAACTTGTTTTTAAAATTCTAGGAAAATGAATGATTTTTGTAATATATCCCATTGGTCGCGAAATGGAATTAAATATAATTTTCTTATGTTTTACTAGGACTGTGGATGTGAGGTAAAATCACAAACAACATTTTTTCGGATTGGAAATGCATTTACAAATTGAGTCACCAATACTATCCTCATTGGTGTAATCCGATCTGAAAGACATTTTAAAATGCAAATAAATAAATTATTTTTCATCATAAAACAACTGTAAAATTAAAAATTAAATCTCTTATTAAGAGAAATTGACAAAATGGGAATTTTACAGTTGTGTTGGACTGATAAAATTATCTTTGAAAAATAATTGTGTTATGCGTGTATGTACTGTAAATGTCGTACTAATGTAAGAATATACTTTAGTGTATTGTAACTATGGGTGTATGACCTCTGTAGCTGAGTGGTCATGGCATTGATTTAGTAGTTTTCAAAGTTTTATTTGAACCATGTGTTTTTGAATTTGGATTTTTCTAAAATCACGTAATGCTTATCTCTTGATGCACGTTAAATAATTAGGATCTAAGTGTAGTCGCGTGTGTAGTACAAGTATGTGTTGAGATGAGTTGCAGAAAGAGTCCACGTCATCTGACGGTGTTTAAACTTTTCAAGATAGTGAAGCACAAATTTTACAATCCAGTGCTTAGGTCATTGACCAGTCATTGATGTTGCATTGACCATATTTATTTAAATAGTCTCGTGAGTATGGCTTAGCATCCCAATTAGAATTGAAGCAGTAACTCATCAATACATTTTTTTAAAAAAATATGCAGCCAAGCACAACATTTTAACGCGTTTTTTTTTTGTTCCATGATTTAATATGCTGCTCACCTTACACTTAGCATTTGTCAAAATATTTCTTTTACATAATTACTTTGTGAATTCTTATTCTAATATAAATCAAATTAAAAAGGTCTGTCATCAATGAGGTTGGTGTATATATTGCCTGCCAATTCTTTTTTATTATAATTCTGCTGTATTTTCAACAAATAAATCTCTGTCGTGTAATCAAAGATTGGAAATCAGAGGATAGCGTATTCAAAAAATGTGTAGATTTTTTAATGTCTTAGAACATTATATTTGCATATCAATAACCAAATAAAATTATTTTCTAATAGTAAAAACTTTTTTATAGGTTTAAAGCAAAATGTAAAATTTTTTGGATTTAACAAATAGATGTAATAAATATATGTATTTTAATTAGTTGAACTAATTAATAACACATGGCAAGGTTTTATGAGGTTTATCGTTGATAGTTTCAATTTTGGTTCAGTTACAAATGAGATGGATCGCAAACGAAAATTCTTATTGTGAAGGAATGCTCATGTGTCGGTGGTATTCCATCTCCCACTTAATCGATGTTGGCTGATGAAATTGTTTTAACACCTCTTCCTCTCGTTCATGCTGGCGAATCTATTGTAATTACTTATTTTTCGGGACACGCTGGATAATCCATCCGGCTATTAAATGTAAAACTATTCAACTTTGCTTATTAACATTTGATTTTTATGACATTTTTTTTTAATTCAGTCGTGACACAATGAAGATATTTTACTACTTAAATTAGGGATTTATTTATGTACACGAGAAGGGAAGGATATAAATTGTGATTGCAATGAACGTGCGTCTATTCAGACAAGTAATTAAGAATGAAGTGACCAGAAAAGCTCCTTATTTGAATATATTCCATCCGTATCTTTAAGGTTTTCTATCTTTAAGTAGTTTACGAGTCGACTAGATGTCGATAGGAAAATCTCAAATACTTTTTTAGAAAGTGGGAACCTGCAAATTTATGCTGATTAATTGTGCATGATTACATAAATTATAAGATTAAAATTGTTTGTAACAGAAAATAAGACGAATTGGTGAACTTTCTTTTAGAAATTTTAATAGTATAGGAAGAAAAAGGAAACTAAATTAAATTTAAGTCAATTGATGTGAAATTCATATTCAAAGCACGTTTGATATGTGTATGAAAATGTTCAAATTTTAATGCACGTTTTTCTTAGGGGACTGAATACAGTGGTGGCCAAAATTGTAGATATTTTTGAAAATTTTTGTGTTTTTTTTAAATTTGTATGCTTATAGAAAATGTTAGGCTTCCCAAAATTCAAAGTAGTATACATAATTTTAAAGAGAAATTAATATTGAATTCAATACAAAAACAAAATTCAAACATTTGTAATATAAAAAAGTTAAACTGCAATAATTTTCAACATACATTAGGTACTGATGAGTGAAGAGAGTTATCAGTACTTAGTTGGGTAACTTTTAGTATTACAACTTCAGATCGATGTTTCATTGAGCTGACAATACTTTCAAGCTCTCCATTCGCTATTACAGAATGTCGAAAATCAGATTACCTCAATCAGTTTCCTTTCATTTGATGAGCGCCTCGTTCCGACAAAGGTTTTGAAATGTTGCTACAAATTTTCGATAGGACTAAGATCAAGGCTGTTTCCTGGTAAGAACAACAGTTAAATGATCTTTGTACGAAACCAAATTTTCGGTAATTTTGCAGCGTGGCAGGGAGCAGAATCCTACTGAAAATTAAACGAAGCATTGTAGGAAAAGAGATCCATGATGGAAAGTAGGAGTTTTGGTTCTAGAATAGTGTCAAAATATTTTCTGGCATTCAGTGTCCCATCAGTGACATGAAAGCGACCAATACCAGCTGCTGATATGCATGGTCAAATTATAACACTAAGTGGGTTCTTCATAATTGCCTGAATTACGTCAGGATGTAGCTCTTCTCCTATTTCACGTCTTACATATTTTCGCACTATTGAATAACGATATCTTAGCTTCATCGCTCCATAGAACTTGAGACTTTTGATCATCCGTCCAATTAATGCATTTATTTGCCTACTGTAGTTGATTTTTGAGCTGCTGTAAATTTGGATAAGGCTTTTTTCGTGTAATTGTACTTCTTAGTCCAACATCTTTTAATCTTCCCCTGACTGTTCTTGAACTAACAGAAACACCAACGTCCTTCATATCACTTCTGATGGCCGTTGAAGACATTCTTCTATCTCGAAGACATAGTCTGTATATTTTTCTGTCATCAACATATGTGGAGCAACGTTTTTAGACTTTCCATGCTTTATTTTGCGTTGAATTTGTCTGATTGCGTAAGCAAAAACTTCGGACTCCAGATATAGTCAGTGAACCACCCACCTGTCTTGTAATTTCAGCATAGGAAAGATCACTCTTTCGTAACACAATAATCTCTTTCTAGGTTCCCAATATACTCTTTTATTTGATTATTGCCATTAATTCTTGGCTAAATATTAAAAACAATTTCAAAAATTCGTACTTATAATTTGATTATATATGAAACATTCTTCCTTTTAAGGAACAAAGCACAATAATGACTTGTTGCAACTGTAAACATGATGTAAGTTTATGTAGAAAGTGATTGGCTCCAAGTAGCATTTCATTGATTTCCAAAACAAGAACGTGATTGGCTAGGAAAGTTTCATTTCAAACCACTTCATAATTGTTTTTGTTTTTTAGATTACAGTATGTATAACTTCTTTTTGTAAAGCAAATGTTTGAATTTAATTTTTTGTATTAAATTCTGCATTAAATTTTCTACGAAATGATATATACGACTTTGTATTGTGTGAAAAGTAATATTTGCTATAAGCATGCAAATTTAAATAACATAAAAAATTCCAAAAGTGTCCAGAATTTTGGCCACTGTATAATATTTATTTTTTACACAAAAATCACATATTATACATGTTAAAAAGGAAAAAAAAACGTTTTCTTGAGTTATTAGATTTTAATAGAAATAATTTAAAGTAAAATGTTGAAGCACACACTTGGTTATCATTAGAGGATTTATTACTTGAGATTTTATAATTTCGAACATTTTAAGCGAAGTTTTGATAAAATTTCGTCCCCTTTAATGATGCAGAACCATTTACTTGGAAAATACCAACATTCATAGCTAGAAAATTCTTTTAAGAAGATACGTTTGTTAAATCTACTGATTAATACATCAATATCATAAAGAAGTGTCATTAGATGTGTATTATTGTAATGATATGGATTTTTCTAGCTGCAATTAAATTTGCTAAGGCATGTAAGGATTTTATGGGGTGTTAAACTTCTCATTTTTTGACCTTTTGAAAAAGCAAATACGTTATTTGTGATTGTATGCAGAACATTTTGATACTAACCATTTGCCGATACTCAAATAAACTTCAAAATTTGTTGAAACAATTGTACAATATGTTTTCGTTAAGTCAGCATTTAAATGGACATGCCAAGCCCATGTATTTCCAAATTTAATGCATGTTTTAGTTCATTTTGCTTAATAAGCCACATTAAATTTTTAAAACATTTGGATTAATTAGTGGAAAGCTAGGAAAAAAATGAATAACAGAAATAGAAGTCAATTGGTTTTGGTCTTCAATTTTTATATATTAATTTTTATATTAAATTAGAAATTAAACAATTGATTTTTTTAACCATGCTAATGGTTGGGAGAAAAGGGATAGTTCGAAACGTTTAAGTGTGGGAGTTTATTCGCAAGTCTAAAAAGTTTAACCGAACTATAAAAATGTCTTCGGTGAATGTTATCACTGCATACATGCCTATCGAAGATTTGGAGAAATTAGTTATATACAAGTATAATAGTTTATGAGGGCTCAAACAATGTATTAATCAACGTCAATCTATTCAATTTTTATTGCAATAGTTTTCTTTCATTTTCATTTATTTTATGTAGTGTTAATGCGTAGGTGATATTTATTTAAGGCCCAATTAACTTGAAGTGTGTTATTGCAGAGTGCTCCGAGGAGCAAGCGTTATACATCCTAAATGCTGATTTCCAGTCATGATTCCCCCAAATGTCTGCCGTGCGGAATAAAAGAGACTACTGCAATGTTAAATGGAAACTCACTTTAATGAACTCTCGTAACGAGGCTTAGACGTTAAGTATTCTGAGTTCACAGGATCAGAGTCGCAAGACATTCCCCAAAAGATCAAGGGTAGCTCTGTAATGACGCTAATTTAAATCAAACAACAAAAGCAATTTAATTTATACATAACTGCTCCCTGGAGTTGTCTGATTATTTTATTACCATAAATATTAAACAATTCAACAATTCTGAAATCTTGGAAAAACTTTCCCCCCCATGGATCGGAGGTAATTACAAGAAGTTTTGCTTTGAGAAACTTGATAAAATTAATGTATATCAGAATCTGAGCAGCTTATCATTCACATGAGATATTTTAAGAACTAAATAGTTTTATATGAATATTGTAGATTTTAATAAGAAAAGCAATTTTTATAACATAAAATCTGCAGGAAGGCAGTAAGGAGTTCATTTCTTAAAATAGTAATCAATAAAGTGTTAAAATGTAATAAGGCTTAAGAAATAATATAATTTAAAAGTCAGTAGTCGTAAGAATAAAATTTTTGAAAAATTGAAAAATGTTCATAAACATGCAAACTGTAAATATAAACAAAAAAATATTTACGACGGACCTAATAATTTTGAGTCATGGTTAAGCGATGACGACAACATTGATTTTCTAAATTTCCGCATAATCATAAAGTGAGTGCTTTGAGACCCTAGAGTTTGAAAAGCATCTTTTCCCTAAGATATAGAAATAAAGAATACAAAATACCTGCTATTTAGAGAAGTTTCAAAATTATCTGGTACTTAAATATACCAAGACGGATTCCGAATTAAAGTGAAATAGTTTGAAAGTCTGCAAGAAACCGTTATCCTCACAATTACAATAAATGCTTACATGATATGGTCCTAATATTCAGTAATTTTTTATTGTTTTTCTGATTATATATAAATGAAAGTATTATATGAATCAAAATGTAAAAACTAATATGATTTACCACTTACATTACGCAACTTAGGTGCTGAATGTAAAGGGTTAACATTTGAACTCTAGAGGGTCTCCATAGTTCCTTCAAAATCTTCTATTTTTTTTAATCTTTTTTTATAATTTTTTAAATACAATTTCCTTATTTTCTAATTGAAGAACTAAATATCTTTTTTTTTTCGAGCCGAAGCATTATGGCTTGGTCAAATGATTACTTATATTTGATCAACAAACTCTTTTTCTCCTTATTTGTTGCGTATCCTAAATCTTGGTTCCAAATATTTCAGACTGTCCCATTTCTCCCAGAACCCCTCTTTTGTAATGCATCTGAGCCAAACATAACAAGCATAAGCCATACTTTGCAATTAACACGCAAATTTTACGAAATGTTAACTAAAAGTTCACTTCGTTAACTGTTTGCTCGAGAGAAATCATAAAAATATTTTTAATATTATGTTAGTTTCTTTGGAAAGCATACATAAATGATAACAGAAACATACTATCCTTTAGAGTTATAGATTTCCATTATGTTAGAATTAAGAAGTTTTGTATTCTATACAGAAAAAAGGACAAACTTAAGTAGGAGAAATATTAACTATTTTAATACTAAAATATGATACGCATTCAAAGTATTAATCTTTAGGACAAAATATATTAAAATATAGCTACATTTAAAATAAGTGGATAATCATTTTTTGCTTTGTTAATGCATTTTTGGAGGAAATAAAGGGAAGTAAAAAATGCTAATGAAAACATACAATGATATAATATTAACAAGCTTCTTTAATCATTATTTTGCTCCAGATATATATCTAAGAGTTTAAACTTGGATGTTCTACAAAAATAAAGAAACAGAAAATGATTTTTTTTGAAAAATAATGCGAATTGCTTGAATTAAAAAAAGGAAGAGAATGAACTTAATATTGAAAGTGAATTCAAAACATGTTTATGCTGAAGTTATACTGCATAATGAATCGCTTAAATATTGAAAAGAAACTGGTGAAAAATAAAATTACTGCTAAATTAACTAGCACATTATTTCAACGAATTGAAAATTCTAATTACAGATTTGAAAAAAGTAGCTAAGATGTTGTTGTGCGAAGCCTTATTTAAAAAGTATGATTACAAAAAGGAAATTTAAATATTTCAAAATAAGGCTGAATAAAATCCGCAACTATGTAAAGCCCATACTAAAGAGATGAACAAAGAAAGTACTGCTATATGATCTAGTTTAAATTGCAAAATGCCCTAATGTTAGAGAAGTAATGAGAATTTTAAACTAAATCATGTATGGTATACTATTTAGTTTAGAATACTTTCTAAATAAATTAAAATTGCACGTTCATCACTGATTAAAATATTGGGTAGCTTAGAAACTCCATAAAACATTATTCAACTAAAATACAATTAATAACTTCTAGTTAAGTTGGTTAAACGCTTTCAGATACTTAGCAGCGCTTTAAGAGAATAAATTGACTCTCATGATGGAATGCCAGTCATATGGAGAATATACAATTATCATTAGTGTAGGCAAGCCAGTTTCGATAATCATTGAGCCAATTTCAGTTCAATCAGATTTAGAGAATAAGGATATGGTTATTGATTGGATGAGAATATAGGTCCATCTATCATTGTGTGGATGCTGCGAATAATCTTTGAAAAGCAATAAAGTGTAATTGAGGAAGTATAAAAATTATGAAATTATGTGTTTAGTGTTTAATCATAATTATAATAATGGTGTCAAATGTTATTTCGAGTGCAGTTAATTAAAAATATATATAAATTGATTTTAAAAAATAATGATAGAAATTATTTAGCATTTTAAAGTTTATTTTCTTACCATTATACACGGTACGGTTAAAATATTTCTTGACTGATGTAACAGAATCGGTGCATGGGTACAATCTGCGTATGATAAGCGCAAGCTATATCTCTAACATCTTTGTTATACAGTTGAAAACTTTCATCAGTTTGTCTTGGGCTTTCGTCAATATATAGCCTTTTGTGTATTATTTGTTCTTTACAGCTGTGATGTAGTCATATTTCTAACATACGTGTGCATAAAAATTGATGCTTAAAAATGCCAGAAGCGAAAACACTTCTTATTAAAAATTCTCGAATAACGATCTAGTTGTTGGCAACATCTTATTTTGTGCAGATGAATGATTGACTTGAAATTTGTTCTTCAAAGACAGCAGAAAAAATAAGAATGCAACTCTTTAATGTAATATAAAGAATCGTTTGATGAAACACATTTGTATATGGAATTGAATATACTCGTAAACAGAAACTGGTTCTTAATGCATGGTAAAGTGCCATTCCACAGTGTAGTTGTTATTCGTCGCTTTTTTATACACAAAAATTACAAATTTACTATACAACGACCTGTACTCTCCGAATATGATCATCTTAATAGATTTTGTATCCATATCTGAAACTGCCACTTAGAAGAAAACTGATTCGGTTCTTGCTTTTCAAGGTAAAGTAACACGAAAAGTGCAAAGGAATTCCAGGAGATAATTTATAGTAGGGCGTGGATCAGCTGATGAATCACATTAGGCAATGCATAGCTTAACAAGTGTGTTATGTAGAAGAAGGCGATAATCTAAATTGACATACTATAAATTCTGTTTTATAAATTCAGTCTTAAAATGTTTCAACCCCACATGCGTTATTATATTAAAATATGATACTCACGATGCTCTATTTGTACATGAAGAAATGTTACGGTTGTTTATTTTTCCTGTTCACATGCTAATAATGGCTAAAAAGAAACTTACTCAAATCACGATTTTCCAATTTTCAAGCAACGTGGAGACCTCTAAAATATTGAAAATTTCACATGAGGATGTATTGCTTAGTTTTATTACTAAAGAATAATCGAGATAAAAAGATATAATGGGTTAATATTACAAACGCTTGTTTGAAACAAGTCTCGAATAAAAAAAATAATCATAAGAGAATTACTTCAAAAAATGTAATGAAGCATTCTTTTCGTTCTGTATGGGAAGTTTAAGATAAGTATTGATTTTCTAATTTTGATGCAAGTCCAAAAAGTATGAAAGAATATATTAGCACATTTTAATTGAATGAATATATATCAACTACCAAATAGAACCAATTTTATGATAATCGCTTGATTTCAACTGATGCATATTAAAAATATGATGTAACAATCGTGTATTTATTTTGCTTTTTATGGCAACGGAAAGAAAGTAAAAGTTTCAAAATGTCCTTTTCATAAAAGAAAATTTTAAATATATACACTTTTCTTTACACCATATAACAATTCAATATATGGTTCTATGCATCATAAACATATTAGCCTTTATATAAAAAGATAAAAATGAACAATTTTAATATAATTTTTTTCTCAGAATGAGATATTTGCTCATCTTGAAATATCCCATTATTGACTTTTAACATATTTTAATGAAACTTTTGAATTAGTCAATAAACATATTTATCCTTAAAAAATTATTCGAAATCATTTTGTTTTCCTGCTTAAATAACACTTATAAAATTTCACTTTATTCAAATTTTGTAACTATTAAGAATATTAAATTAAATTTATGTTAAATGTAAATATATAAATGTAATATTTCTATATTAGAAGGAAATTCCTAGAGCTCTTCTTTTTGCATATTTAGGTATTAAATAATGTTTTAAACTAAAAGTTTAGAGATGAATTTCTCTTAAAATATTTTCATGAATTAAATAATTTTTAAATAAATATTTTTAAAAATATTGAATGAATTCATTGTTTTGTAAATAATATTACGCTTTAGTTGCTATGACATTTCCCCCCTTCAACTAAAGGCTCCTCTACTGTCAAAAACGTATTAGGATTTTCTGTCAGACAAAATACGATCTGTATTAATGAAATAGAATGTCTATTTAAAGATAAATAGTATATTAAGAGTGAATAATTTTTAAACATAGCATATTGAATTTTTGTACGAAAGTTTTGCTTCGTTCAACATTTGGAATAGTTCGATGTACCTTTAAGTATTCAACTTTTTTAGTTGTTTAATGGCTTAAATTGTTTCAAATATTAATGAAAATGTCTAAATACATAGATTCGTTAGTAATTAAGTAGATAAATATAACAATAATTTTGACAACTCTACGAATATTGACGTTAAATCATACATTGTGTATTAAAAAACTCATACCATTTTAGAACAAAATTAAATCTCATCATGTTGTGTAATTCTATACGATACTGTATTTTGTAGAGTTCCATTTGTATTAAAGTTTCTTTATTCAACCATTTCGTAGCATGTAACTTTCACATTAAATGGAAATAACCATCTAATTCTATCACAATCATTTCAAGTATTTTACTATCTCTAAAGTTAAGTTTTACTTTCAAAGCCATATTGTACATTTAGGAATTTCAAGCAAAGTAGGGAATCCTCTACTTACTTGAAGAATTAATTCATTCATTGAAACTTGCTCTCAATAAATGCCATTTTTATCACAGTTTCCTCCTTAATCTGAGTTTAACTTTTATTTTATGAATCTCTTTGGCAAACAAATTTCCTCGACTGAGGCAAAGCTCCAGAAAGATATTAAAACATATCGATCGGTAGAAAGTTCTGTGATGTAACTTTTTACATTCTCTGAATTTTAAGAATATCAACAACCAATTCTTCATTTTTTTTTATTATGACTTATAATTGCCTACTTGTTGATTATTTTCCGCACAAAAAATATTTGGTTTTAGTAATAAAGTTAACATTTCTTCGAAAGAAACTTTAATTGAAATTAAGACTTTTTTTAATCGTTGAATAGGCACTGTAATAAGATATCATGGAAAATTTAAAAAAAAATGTTTTTTTCAATAAAATATTAAAGATGCTTAAAAATTAAAATTAAAACATTATATAAGGCACGCGAAGTTTTTCAAGATGTGGCTAAATGTAAATATATCTACTTTTACACCAAGGGATAGAGCTTAACAACGTGAATTAAACGAACAATAAAAATGGCTGCCTTCAATTATAATTATTTTCCCATATCAATTAAATACATATAAATTAAGGAGTTTGTATCAGGTTATGTCACAGTAAATCCACAACGTGTCCACGTGAGGAATTTGTTAATCCGACAAATTTAGTCTTCCTACCATAAAGAGGTCGAGCATTTCGATCCATTTCTATTATTTGTTTCCTGATAGATTCTCACTGGTGAATGGGTCTCATTTTCCCTATGGGTATTAATTAAGACATTTTCCCTATGGGTATTTTTCAATAAATAAATAAAATATTTTACTTGTCTGAGATAATGAAAGAAAAAGTTTGTGTGCGTATGTCATCGCAGTCTAGAGGAAATATTACAAAACACAGAAAAGTGAAATTTGGTACAAAATTCTATCTTCACTGATAGTGTGCATTTGGAGGGGGGGGGGAAGGGGCTTTTAGTTTTGAAAACAACTTTAATTGCTTTAATTTTTAAGTGTAAAATATATTAGGTCTTCCCAGTTAATTCGATTCTTATGTACAATAAAATGTTCCATTTACCTATCGTTAAGCGATATTGAAGATTCAACATGAAAATTATACATTTACTGTATCATTATATCTTCATATATTTGTA
>BMAW01110294.1:11571-111255 GCA_019974015.1 Nephila pilipes | reverse complement strand
TATCTCGATACCAGTTAGCAAGCGCCATTGCTCAGCAACAGTGTACAGCAAACAGGGCGACACGTGTTGTGGTATACTGCATTCACAAAGGTGGCCTATTTGCCCGCCGCTCTGAGTGTTGCATCTCTTTGAAAGTAGAACATCAGCGGCTCCATTTAGAGTGGTATAAGAGCCACAAAAATTGGACATCTCTTCAATGGAGTTTTATCCTCTTTACGGATGAGAGTCATTTCAGCGCCATAAACGATTCTCAATGCCAGTTGATTTGAAGATTGGTCGGGATACAGTTTCATCCCAGTAACATCACGGAAAGAGTCCATTACGGTAGCCCTGGAGTTGTCGTCCTTATGCTGAAAGGGTGGACTGAGCTCCATATTTTCGACAAAGGCTCTGCAATCGAAGATCTCTATTATAAGGAGGTGATTCTTCCCCTTGTGTGTCTGCTCCTAGGTGTTATTGGACCTGGCATTGTTTATATGGATGGGCCGCGGTAGCCTAGAGATCATGGTTTTGGATACGAGTCCAGCGGTTTTCGTTCAGACGCAGATTCAATCCTTGGCCGCCAAAGACCCGCTGTGTAGCTAATGCACGTAAAATCTGTCGGGGCCCAAAGTCCTCCCGTTGGCGTGGTGTGGATGTTAGAAGAGGGGGTGCCAGCTCAGGTGTCGTCCTCGTCACTTGACCGTGGTTCAAAATTCCGAGGTACGTCGCCAATAGCCCTCGTGTTGCTTCTAGTGCGACGTTAATAAAAACTAAACTAAACTAAATTATTTATATGGATGACAATGCACGATCACGCCGGACTGCTGATGTTTAGCATTTGCTGGAAAGTGAAGATATCACTCGAATGGATTGGCCAGCATTCTTTCCTGATTCAAATCCTATAGAACATATGTGGGATGCTTTGGGGAGACGTATTGCTGCACTATTACATCCTCCGGGGAACACCAATCAACTGAAACAATTGCTGATTGAGAAATGGGCACTCTCACTTCAAGAAATGTTGGACAATCTGATGTTTAGTATGGAGAGACGGTACGAAGCAACCATTACAGTAAAAGGAAGGCATATACCATACTAAGGAAATTCTACTTGTTGTTCTTTCTCTTGGACACGACAATCACATATAACGATACTGTGAGTTAAATAAAGTCTTTTTTTTTTGTTTGATTCCATACTATACGCATTGTTTTCATTTTTGAGAAACTATGATTTCATCATCATTTAAGTACAAAATGCTGTCTCTCATTTCTGAATTTATGCCTCTCAGATGATTTTTCGAGCAGTTACGGCAGACAAAATACCTGCTGTTTAAGTTTTGCACACCAGTGTATTTAATTCGTATGTAATTCCCAATCTATAGCATTTTTATCTTTTTAAATTAGTTATTACTTTCAATTTTTAAATTTTGTATTTAATTTTTATCTATTTAATATATCATTCTATCTTATTGGTGTATTCGATTGATTATAAGAATTGCCAATTTTTCACATCTTACTCGAAAGATACATTTAATTTTTAAAATAGTTATATTTTAATTTTAATTTGAGTAAAGATTAATATTACATATATTTTGTAATTAACTACGGGTTCATTCAAAAGCATGAATGATTGTTATTTTATAATGATTTTGATTTCTTCTTTTAAAATTCAGATGCTTTTTATCATTAAATTTTTTAAAACTTTGCCTAGTTGTTGATTTTTGTGTTGATTATTTCTATGGTCAGATGAAATGTTTTGGATCTGTCTTAATAGAACTAAAGTTCTTCATTGAAATGAATTGTCGATACTTCAAAATTCTTATGGAATTTAATATTACATGCTTCAGTTGCTTAATTTTGTTCATAATAAATAATATTTTGCATATTTTGAGCATGAAACATATTTGCAATTTATTATGGATTAAAAAATAGTAATTTGTGCAATTCATACTTATATTTTTTGTTAAAATTTTCTTATCACATTTTTTCTCGTTTTTTATATATTGTTACTTTTGGTTTTTAATTCTTACATTAAATGTATTTAGTTTTTTTATTTATTCAGTATATCACTCTTTCTTATTGTGTTTCATTTGATTCATTCTATGAAATACCAAGATTTTATTTCTGCCTGAATATTTCATTCAATTTTTGCAGTAAGTATTATTGAATGTATTAAAACGTGAAAAGCCTAGTATTATATTTGACAATTAGTTACAGAAAATATTAAAACATATGTATTAAGCTATAATTCCTTTATTTTTGAGCTATTAAAGTTCCTTTATTCATTAACTCTTTTGAAAATATCTATTGAAAATGCCATTTTGAAATTTTCGCATTGTTAAAATAAAAAAAAAATCAATTTCAAATACAAGATAATGCAATTTTAAAAAACAAAATTACACAAATTTTATATTCTCAATAATTTTTAACTCATTTCCATATAAGAAAGATTTTAGTTTGTTTATTTGATATGTACTATATGCTTTTGGTACAATTATTCATGAAAAATATTTTATGGTTGCAAGATATGTATCTAAATGTACCCATGCAAAGAAATTAAATGTAATATATATATATATTTACGAAACAGAGAAAGCTCTCCAGGGTATCTCAGGCGTGCATCCCCTGCGCTTACGGGTGACAGAAAATCTTACAGGAAGGAAAAAAGATCACTAGGGAGCCACGGGGTCAGGATGCCTACTGAGGAAGGAAAGCCAGTAAGGTTCTGCAATTGTCAAGTCCAAGCCCTGATACAATCCCAAAAGCAGACTTCCAGGCTATACTCCCAAACAATGAGTAACTATTTTAGTCGTCTCTTGAGACATGCAAGGGCTACAGTGGGACTACTCTTTCATACCCAGTTAACACACGGTTCAAAAATTAGAGAAATATAACTTTCGTGGCAATATTCTTATTGTGATATAACTTACCACTGTATTCCCTTCTGCTGTTGTTATTGAACATATTTAAAGTAATGCGTTTCAATAGTCAACTGAATAAACAGTCTTACAGTGATTATAGTCAAGTTATTTTATTTATATTAATGAATAAGCAACAGTAAATGTCAGTTTACTGTATTTGAAAATATATATTCTACATGTCAGAGTTTAACGTTTTATACAATAACACATTTATTAGCTGATATGAGTCAATCGATTTTGAGTCCATATTACAGCATTACTTGAGGGTTCGAATATTTTACCTCTAGCAGATCCTATCTGTATTCATTTCTAGTTTTTCTTAGCCAGCTCAGGTACAGAAACAGATGTTTCACATTAATAACTTTAGCTAATTAACTATCATCAACATTCAATTGCGGGTTAAAGTTTTCGCTCTTTATGAGTGTAATTTGTCACAACTTTTCACAATACTTCATGAGTTCTTGTCAAACATAATCTACAAATGTCAAGTTTCTTCCATTGAAATTGAATTGAATTGCTTATTAGTGTCACACTTAAAATCAATACGAGGCTATCATCCATTTTGGTAGAAATTACATATTTATAAGATATCATATTCAAGTCTCCTAGGTTGAAGGGGGAAACACGTCAGAGCCTATGCTATACTGAAACTTGAATTAGTATTATGATATCAATCTGGTTATTGAAGTTTATCATCAGTAACCCTTTCCATATTGAATGGAGACGATAGAAAGCAAAATAAGTTATAAAGATTCAAATTATAAGCTTATATCATATTGTAAAAATGAAATAAAGTTATAGCTATTTCTTGCAATCAATATGGCTTTACGAATTTATTTTATACTGCTGCATATTTCAAAATACTCTGTTTATTGAAAATGCACTTCTTTATATTTAGAGTTCCATAACTAAAGCGACAAATTGAAATTATATTCCAATTTTGAAGTCCAAATCCCAAATATATACGAATATTTATAGAAATTTTATTTCTCTTATTCTTTCTCGAAACACAAAAACAGCTATCATTAACAAAAAAAAAATGTAATTTGGAATACATGTAGCATCTTAAATCATATGTTTTTTTTGTGGTCTTTGGTCGTAAAAAATGTTCTTGCACATATTTAGCACTATATACTTAGAATTGCTTGGACGTTAAATTTTCTTAAAAACAAACATGATTTCTCTGATTAAAATGCAAATCCCCGAAGTAAATGTATTAATGCAATTTCTACCTAATCTACTTTTCCAAAAATAATAAGTTAATTTAATAATTCGTTGAAAAGGAAGACAACTACATCTCTATTTCATTATTTTTGAATGATTAGTATAATATAATCGTTGTTTTTTTTTGTGAAACTAATGTTTCTTAATTTCTATCTAAGGATATTGAGGTAGAGATTGATCGTTTATCCTTTAAAACGTGACGGTATATATGTTGTACCAATTCTTTTATCTTTTATTTCTGCTACGGTACAAATTCTATACCAAACCATTCAGGGACAGTTCACATCCCAATTTTTTAACAGAAAAAGTTTCGTTAACTTTTTATGCATTGTTTGCATTGGGATAGAGATAATTTTTACTAACGTTATCAGGTTTTGTGTACATTTTTTTTTTTTTTTGATCATTGGCGACAATTAGGAAGAAGTAGTTCCGATTTTGAAAATAAATATTACATACGATAAATTTACGCTGTCCATGATAGATGGAGTTTTCTATTCTCTTGTTTATTCTATGATTGTTTATTATATCCCAATAAATTGTTTATGCAAATTGAGATTGAAAACTTGATGCAGAATTTAGGTGTGATAATTTTAAAAAATAGTGATTCAAAGTTTGAAGAAGAATTAGAACAGATGATTTTGGCAGATAATAACAAAGTTGATTTAATATATCAGCGAATTTTGAGGAGAAAGTAGAAAGTTTATATTCATGGAAAGATCAGAAGCGATTAATGTGTTACCACATATGTGTTAGAAAAAGTTGAGTTAAAACTGATACCAGCGAATGTAAAAATTAATATGATTTTTTCTGACAGCTGTTAACGGCTGACAATTTATTATCATTGGGTGAAGATTGATTGATTGGTTTTATTAATGTTGAACTAAAAATAATATTTAGAGAGATTAAATCCACCACGTAGTTTTCAGCTGTTAAAAATTCAACAGTTTTTGCTCATTAATTGAAATAAAGCCTGACAGTAGATCTTTGAATATGATGAAACTGCAAAATGCAATGCGAAACGCTTAATTTAAAATCCAATAGAATTACCTAAAATTATATTAACTCCTACCTGATTTGCTAGTGCCTCGATCAGGTGCTCTTTTCGTGCATTTGCTTATTTTATTGCATGTGTACTAGACAATTATAATAATTGTAATATAAAGTTGTATTTTTATGCATTACTGTACATCCAATTTCGTTGTCAGACATTAATGTAAGATGAAAAGACTACTTCCAGATACAATACTTTATTCACGCTTTTATTAAAAAAATGGTTATAATTGCTTTAAGTTATCGTAAATATTTATTTTCATATTTTTCTGTTCACCTGCTTTACGAGCAAAAATATGCAATAAAATTTGTGACATAATTTGGATTGAATTCGCGAAAAAGTAAATAGATATGGGATTACGATTCCGAAATGTTAATAGAGAAATAATAAACAAATACACTATACGGATCATAGTATGATGCACAAGCAATTGTCCAAAATAAATTTAATCTGAACTGCGTATAAAAAAAAAAAACGCCGAAAACGCCTCGTTCGTCGCAAATAGGGAAAAATAAAATAAAATAAATGACAAATAGAGGCAGCAGTTCAAAAGATTAAATACTTATATTTGTTGAAGAAGAACATTTCAAGAAAGCCACTAATGAAGTTTTTCTTTACCTTTTTTTCGGGATAGAACTAAAAAAGAAGCAAACAAGTGAACAGTGAACTAATTTTGTCTGTAATAGCAAAGCAACACATCAGGAGAAAGATAGGTCAAGAAAGAAAATTCGCTTTTCTTTGATGAAAACACATCAGTATTGAAAGAAAGAATAAGCTAAAAAAATACATTCCAAATATAGACCTCCTATTCTTTTATCCATTCAGTCTAGAACTTCTATATGTGCCTTTTCAAAATTATTGTTGTGTGTTGATTCAATGGAATGGATTCAAAAAGAAGTTTATCGGAAATAAATGATTCCATTAAAAATATCGTTCTCTAAAACTTATTTAATCACCAAAAATAATAATGTGATATTTTAACTAGCTCAATAATTGATACACGTGATTATTATTTTATTAACTTTAAAGTGAGAAATATGTTTTCTAACATAATGATAGGAATAAAGTCTATAGATATGAAATAACGTTCATAATCTTACAAAAAATAAGCATATCAACATATTTTAGATAGAGTTTGATACGACTTAATACATAGGAACACTTTCCTAAAACAATGCAATTTTGTTTGACTTATTTTAAATTAATTTAAATAAAGAGCTAATGCAAGGGGGTTTTAATGCATTGTTTCAGTTCCATGTACTGTAATTCTTTCTCTTTAGATTCTGGAATACTACAGTGAATCCATCAAGCATGACTAACACATCAATCAATAACTCCCGAGACTAACATTGAAAACAACATTTTTTTTACAAAATTTTTTTTTATTCATCAACATAACACCTTTTGTTAATCACCTTTTAGGGTGATACAATCGTTCCAACGCTTTTCCAAATCTTTTTTTTTTTTTTCCGCAAGAAATCTTTTTTGTTGCGAGTCAATAGCGATAAACAGCTTTCTGAATCATCGACTCGTTGCTGTTTTTGTTCCATCGAAAGCAATCGCGGCACCCACTTGGAAAAAACCTTTTTCACTTCACTTCAAAAACCTTTTTCAGTAAATACACTTCCATATGATATCTGTGTCATCTCAGCAATCTCACGGAGCTTCACTTTACGATCTTTCATTATAATTTTTGTCACTTCACTCACATTTTCCGGTGTAACGGCTTCCACAGGTCTACCCGAGCGTTCCGCGTCATTTGTGTCGGTACGACCACGTTTAAACTCGGCAAACCACCGACAAATCGTTGCTTTTGATGGACAAGAGTCCGGGTAACATTTTTCAATCCATTGTTTCGCTTGCACGGTGTTTTTACCCATTAAAAAACAATGTTTTATCAGAACTTGAAACTCGGTTTTTTCCATTTTTTAAACAAACTACAAAACGACTTTACTCCAACCTCGATAACTCAGCTGTTTCTGGTCCGATCGACTTAAAATTTTGACACGTTTCAAGCAAAGGTTCGTACTCTAGAAAGACCTGGTTACTGGTTTACTACGAGCGCCATCTCTGGGTTAGTCTCGGGAGTTATTGATTGATGTGTTAAATTATGTATTGATGAATCCATCTATCATGCATAAGTTATATATTGAGAAGTATTTTATACCATTTCCGAATAAAATACTACGTTATATTATTTAACTTTTTTAATAATGAGTCGCCTTTGTATCATTTGGAAAAGAAGGGATTCGCTAAATTGATTACATATTAAAACCTACATACATCAATTTAAATTTTAAAACTATGAACTAGAATGTACCAGAAATAAAGTGGTTGCTTCGAATTTCTGGCAACGAATTCTTGTAGAATACACTGGGCCAAACTCAAAGTGAAAATGCTACCAATTTAACTATTAAAACAATTTAAATATCCAGGCTCAGGATGAAAGATAAAATGAAGTTTATTCAAAATATATGCATGAAGCAAAACCAATGTCTTGTACAAAATTAAAAATATTTGTTTTAAAAAAAAAGTTTAAAACGAAAATAATTAAAGCAGATTATTTAATTAAGATGTCTCTCACTGTCAGATGAAAAATACAATGTTTATTTATAGGAGCAGTTTCTCTCAGATAAAGATACTTGTGAGTCAATCTCGTGAATCCGATACGTAGGCGTTATAAAATAACGTTCTGTCTTTTATTTAAAAATGATTTTCATTGAGAAATTAGGGTTTAAACAAGACTTATTAATTTATCATCTATTTAAAAAATTCATTGAACTTACCAGTGATTGTGAATTGCTGATATATTGAATTTAAGAGCACCACAAAAGAGAATTGTAGGAGATACTGTGCCGGATGCAGATTTAGCTTCACCGCCGACTCGTTTCCGTTGATAAGCCAAAAGAAAATGAAATGAATTTTTTCATCCTTAAGCCTAACAATTCTTTTATGTATGAATGATAATTGAGAGAGATAAAAGAGACATGTGAGTAACATAAGGTTTCCAATGCACTCAAAGAACTTTCAAATACAACAAAATTCTCATCATGTCGACTACAGAAACTATCCAAAACATAGTAAATAGCAGAAATTTAATCAGTAAAAAGACAGATGAAGTTGAAATTCGTGTAGAGAGCTATTAATTAAAGGAATCGGTGACATCAATGAAGGACATAGAATCATCAATATACATTTGAATACAATTATGGTATTGCTCCGTAAATTCCTTAAAATGAATAAAAATATTTCGTTTAAAGTTAATTTTTTAAAATTTAAGCAATGATCGCAACTTGTGTAACAATCCTTGTTCACTCTCATGATAAAGATTTTGATAACCTATAGCCTTCATTTAAAAACTATAATCTTCTTTAAAAAGGAAGCATGGGAACCTTTTGGGCACGGTATATATCCAATTAGAAAACAAATTTTTATTTGAAAATCAAAAACTGTCTGAAGAAGTTATAAAGTGATATTGGATCTACAAAAGTTGTCTCCTTAATTCAAAGAACGTTTAAAGCAGCCCAAGTATAAATGAATTAATAATGTTCGGAATGCTCCGGAATACAGTTGTAATTAATTTTCGTAAGAGGTGTATAATTTATATATAAAATTGATTTTCTTGTTGAGCCAAGTGCCACGCAACTGCAGTCTAAATTTATATCGGTTAATGGGAAATTCGTAATAAGCAAATGCGTAGTATACAATAAATCTTTTAAAAAGATCATCGCTATATTGCAGCGTTTGCTAAGATATAAAATATGAGATTGAAACGTTACTTTTTTGTCAATTATGTCTAAAGAATTTTATTTCATCCACTACGTTTATTAATATATTATAATAATAAATTTCTCGATCAGTTTGCATTCTATGATGTGGATAAAAATGCATGTAAGCAGTTTTTATCAAACAGAAGCTGAAACCTTTTTCATTTGTCCAATATGTAACCTTATTAATACAATGTTGAAGTTGTCTCTTAATGATATTCATTTCATTTCCCATGCATGAAATTCACATGTCGTCAACTTCTATAAGCGCTTATACAGATGGCGAATGTTTGAAATAATATTATTAATTTTTAAACTGAAAAGGTTAATGTGTAATACACTCTATTAAAGCTATTATTTTTCTTGAATGAAATCATCCTATAAAGTCAGAACAAATTTTACTTTAATATATCAGTACTTTAAAATTTTTCAAATAAATATTAGCAGGTTACTCAAGTCGTAATCATAACATTTAAGTCACTGAGAATATCAAACCTCTAAGTGGTATCAAAAACCTTTCCAATGTCTGAAAAAGAAACCAGAAAAAACGTCACTACTTATAAGGTTTTGATTAATCATACTTTAAGTGAATGTTAACGAAGATATAATTATCTTCTGCTTTCTTATATCATATTATTAAAGTCTATTACACATTTCATTATTTCGCTAAAATCTATTTATTTGATTTACAGCTGTTTTGAAAGTAAATTGTATAATAAGGCTTTTTTTTTCAAAAGAAACGTAATAGTAAGCAACTTAAGTTGTATTAGTTTCAGCAAAAACTACATTAAAAGCTTCTTAAGAACAACGAGACCAAGACACGTTTTCTTGAACTAAAGTCAAGTAATCAATTACATAACCAAGTTTTTTCTCTCATAACTTCTTAGTAACATTTAATGAGGACTTTGAGATTAATTTCCATTCAGCCAAAAACTGGCCACACTGTACCACAGGAAGGATCTTAAATGATACTGGGTTCGAACACATAGCTTCACTAAAAAATCACAGTATAAATGAAAAATAAACGAGATAGTTGAAAAACAGGAAAATATCGCTACGACATTGTAAAGGTGCGCTACTAATTTTGGCCTTACGTCAATAAGGCCCACGAGTTTTAATTGATTAATAATTTATTAACCTCACATTTAGAAGCAACAGGAGGGCTACTGGAGACAGAGTTTGTAATTTAAGCTTTATAAGAGACAGAAAATATCACTCAGGTACTTTAAAATCGTCAATCCTGTACTTACCTAAAGATGATGGTGAGTAATTCTTATTTGAATGAAATAAAAACGCACACAAATTATCTCTTAGATTATTTTTTACAACGTTTTTCTGAATTTCACTTGGTGTGTGTGTGTGTGCGTGTGTGTGTGTCATCAAATTTTCGATCGTTAATTTAACCAACTTCCCATCGAGCTAGAGCTTTGAAATTTTGGGAATCGTTCGTACTCGCCTAACAATGCAATATTTAGACGTTTGCGATAAGTTTTAATTAATATTTTCTTTAATAATGCAGTTTAGCCCAATCACTTGGCGCGATTTCAAAAATTTGCTCCAAACTTGGCTGGTTTTTATTTATTATTATTATTATTTTATTTTTTGTTTAACTTAAGTCCGTAAAACGGAACAGGGTAGCCACATTTAGCAAAATATCGCTAAGTAATTCTTGTCGCCAAGGGTGGTTGGGTAAAAATGCATTCCATTCATTTAATTTACCGGATGAATTAATTAATTTTAGTTAGTTTTAATGTTTTTATGTATTTCACTTGGTGTGTATCTGTCTGTGTGTGTATCACTGTGTCATCAAGTTTTCTATCGTTAATTTAACCAACTTCCCAGCAAGCTAGAGCTCTGAAATTTTGGGAACTGTTCTTACTTGCCTAACAATGCAATATTTAGATATTTGCATCCAGTTTTAACTAATATTTCAATAATTTTTTTAATAAACTTTGCCGCCATATAAAAACGTTGTTTTTAAAAACGTTGGTTTTTAATTCGAATTATTCCTTTTACTTATTATTTTCCTTATCATTATTTCTCAATTTATACTAGCAATTTGAGAAAATATTTAAAATAAAGACGCATTTAACATAATTAACATGATCGCAAATCCTTTACTTTTGTCTCTAGGAGCTTTTACTTGCTTAACTCAGCTTTTTTTTTTCTACAAGAGTAAGTAAATCGATTTAGATATTTAAGCCAGTTGTCATTATACTGTAGTTCTTTAATTTATTTAATTACTCTTTTCACTGCTTGATTGTCCATTAACTTCACACTTAGAATCAAGAAGAGAGCTATCGGCGACAACTCTTTTCAATTCGTAATTTTATACCCGTATCATTTAATCTTCCCAAGAGTTAAACTTGCTTCAAGAAGACCTTTTCATTCAAGTTAGAATTTTTTCCCTAAATGAATATAATTATAATAATTATAGTTAAATACCTGATCATAATTGCATATCATACATAAAAAATGACTAAATTCTGCTTTTATGTAATTTATAAATGTAATATGAGCTGTTTAGTTTTAATATATTTTATTGACTTTAAATATCTCAACAAATTATTAACACTTTTTAATTTACAGTACACTAAAATTTTATAATGTATTGTTTAAAATTTAAATATATATTATACTTAAACTAATAGGATGGAATAATTATCTTTATTATGTTATTGACGTTAGTAATATTGGTTAATGTAAAAAATTGCAAAATATTTGTATATTGAAGGCTTAGTAACATTTTCATGTGGTTTTCAATAGCAATTATTACACATTACTAAATCGGTTTGTTTGTTATTTCAAGCTATTGTTTAAACAACATATCTCAAAATCATTCAAAATAAAACAAAATCTATATTTTGTTAAAGAGAATCTAGGCCGTGAGTGATTTTTTTGTAAGGAATTATGTATGGATGTTATGCAAATATCTTAACTATTTATAACTCAACCTTAGAATATTTTTATGACTTGAATTTTGTCAGAAATTTGCTTAAAAAGGCAATTTTATAAGATATTCAAAGTTTTAAATTCTGAAATTTAGATGAATGCAGATTTATCTATTATTTATTTAATTAGTAATTCTTCTCCAAAGGGCCTTTAAGAGCAATACACTTTATTTTTATTCGAGATAGTTTAGTTAAGAAGCACAAAATTACTCTCTAACCAAAATTACCTGCTACATTAAGGATCTCAAAAGAAGCAAGAAAATACTATTAGGAGTGAACAAAAGAATCAGGTTATATGACGAGAATAAATCTTCTTGTGCTAAAAGCTTTCATGCTGTTTACTTGCTTAATCAAGTTTCGACACTCTTCAGAAATAAATAAGGAAATCCCTGATGAGAATTGCAGAGTGTTAAACATATCTTCTCATTCCGTGTTAATCACAGGCAATTTTTCCAAACTATTACGAAGGATTGAAGCAATTTGTGAATGACAAATCAAGAAAAATGTAGTTAAGGTCTATCTACCAGTATTTGAGTATGCATGTGCATTTTTGGAGCATCTCTCAAATTTTAATATTCTTAAAGGAGTTTCTTAAATATTCAAATGAAAATGTTTTAATTAGGAATGTTAGGAAATATGAGAACAGAACTTCTTTTGCTATTTAAAGTTAAGACATCACGTGTTCCACAACAAGCAAAATTGAAGTTAAAAATCAGTTAAGTGAATTTATGTACACAAAATATTCGGAAAAATGAAGTTTCTTCTTCTTTTTTCTGCTGAAAAGGTTACCGAGATTTCAAAGATGTAGAAAATAAAAAGTTTTAAACCAAAAGTATCTTTCACTCAGTATTAAATATCTTACACGACTGATATCCGGAAAGTAGGAAAACTCATTTTTTAAAAAAATTGGAAAGGTAACATATTTTTCAAGAAGTTGCTAAATACTTCAAATACATTTGTCGAACTATTTTTTTGTCGTAATCGCTTTCCTGAACAACATACTTTTTGTGCCGAGGGACAAAATTTCTTACACCGTTGTTAATAAGTCTCCCACCGCCATTTTGGCTCATTGTTTGATTACTTTTGGATGTCATCCACGGTCGAAAAAAAACCTTTTTCCTCCCATAAACTACTTCAGGGAGTTGAAAAGATGAAATTCGTAAGGTACCTGACAAAGTTGTGAGAGGGGTGATTAATGTTATCCCAAGCATAAGAGTTCAATGATTGCTTTCAGGTTTTTGTTGTGTAGAGACGTGTTGTGCAATTTAACAAACACATTCTCTTAGTTAACATTCTCCATCCTTTGGCTCTTTAACGCCCTTCGTAATTTTTAGCATTTCTTAGTGTCACTCGGCATAAATTGAGCTCCTGGGGCAAACGTTCTCGTGGAGAAACACTTTAAGGCTCCAAAGACAGATGCTATGATATTTAGGGCATTAATAACGTTTCTGATTTTTTTTCCAAGGTTTAATACTCATGACACTACTTGTAAATATATTGGTATGATTTAAAAACATCATCCCAGTAAACCGATTGTATTTTTTATATAACTTGGAATGGGGCATTTCCTTTCGTGAGAAGAAACTGGATATATATATATATATATATATATATATATACATATATAAGAACACATTGCAGTCTGCCTTGATGTAAATTATTATCTCTCTATATCAGCGTCTGAGGCTCAATACTCTTACTGAAATCCTATCGTATTTTTAGATGAGTTATTTCCTCATCAGTTTATTTCAGACCATAATATAACGATTTCGTTTTATCAAGTTGCTTTTTATCTTGATTGGATTCACGCAAATCTAGTGCTCTAAATTGTTCTTAATCTTAATTCACATGATGTCTATAGCTGTAGTTTACAAGGATTTAGGCTAAAAATTCCATGTAAATTTCAAATATATTTAAATCTAATTGGAGATCACGTCTAGAATTTGGGTTTGGACAATCCAGTCTAGAGGACCACAAAAAATGTAAGATAAAAAGGAAATATAACTGATGCTTTTGTCATTTTTAATATACTGTGTAGCCTAAATAGCAGGAATGATGTATAGCAGAACAGCCGAATCATGATGATCCAAATATCAGTTAAACTGATATTTAATTACCTTCCATAAATAATTTCTCAAATTATATTACCCACTGTTTGCAGAATTGAGTAATTAATGTTCTAAAAAACTTATATCTGAATTTCACACAATTCTGATTACAAATTCTAGATATATTTGAAGAAAGCCTTTAAGGTATCATTATTTTTATGAAATATCTCTAAGCAAAAATAATTTCTCATTTTTCCCGTTTAACAAGGATAAAGTGAGTAAAAGTATTTTAATGGCACAAAAGTCATATGTGACCATGCTACATCAGATAAGGTAAAGCTATGATTTAGAGGTTAGAAAAAAAAATTGAAAAAATTTATAGGAAGTCGACAAGAAGGAAGGACGAAATTAAAAAAAAAAAAGTTCATTAGAGCCTCGCGGGGGCGCGTCACCCGTGTTTACGAAAGACAAAGAAGAAACCCCATAGGAAAGAAAAATATTCCTAAGTTGTCTCAGGGTCATACCTACTAAAAAAGTAGTATCATTGAGATCCCCCATCCTGGAGAAACAGTGTTCTGTTAAACTTCCTACGGGCAAGGTGCTACGCTATACCCGAGAACCTGTGTATTCGTATGAGTTGACTCTTATAATATGCATGCTATACATTAGGATTATTCTTAACAACCGGTTACCAAACGAGTCTTACAAGGCAGGTAAATGAATTTATAATTTAGAATAATAACTCCATTCGAATTTCACGATTTTCGATCATAAATTTTGGTCTTAGGTATTACCAGACTGATTGAGAAAAATTAAGTGAATTTTTGAATATTTGGACGATATGTGACATACATATGCTTAGATTTTTAGTACACTACAACACACTCTTGATTGAAACGATATTCAATAAATAAAGTTTAAAATAATGCAATTTCTTCAGATGTTAACAATTTATCGATTGAAGCGTTTTTGAAATTTTTAGCATTTGATTCTTGAGCTCATAGGGTTTATTTATATGAGATCATGCAATACAATTTTTTAAAACGTAGATGCCCCAATATTTATATTTTGAGCAATATTTTTTTTAACATCAATACAAAATTTTTGTCTTATAAAATTTGACAATAGAAGAATTTAGAGATGGAAGTGAGTGATTTACGAAAATCATGAAACAGTTTAACTGTTAGGTGCATATAGATACCTGGCTCTTTCGTCATAAAATACGACTGTCACTCCTTCATTCCAAGTTCCTCTGTTGGCATGATGTGGAAGTTTGAAGAAGGAAGATACTAGTTCTAGCTTCTTTTTTTCGCTTGATGGAGGTTCAGCTTACGAGGTCCGTGGCCAATAGCCTTTGCGCGGTTTCCAAGTGCAACGTAGATAAAAAAAAAACATTCAAACCAGGAAGTCTCAACAACTTTAAACTTCGGAACGAAACAGTTTAAGGTTTTCCGACATCTTTTCAGATTCCTGGAGAAGAAGAATTAAGATTTGTAAAATTTCAGTATTTAAAAGTTAAACACCATGATAACTTAGATCAACAAGCGTGGGTACACACTCACGCTTGTTGTGTGTACACACAAGCGTGTGTTTGTGTGTACACACACATAAAAAAAACTATTGGAGTAATGGTCCCCCACGATAAGTGATAAATTCAATTATGAATCGATACTGTATACTTGTTGTTAGCTATTTGAGGTACAATTGAAATTTTAATCTCTTGACTGTTAGGCGAATCAACAGTTTTCGCTCTCGTATGACGAGCAGCGCTACGATCAAGTAGTTGCTGAAAGTGGCAGTCGTTTTTCTCCCTAGTGGCTTTTCGAAATAGTATCCTTTTCTGAAGGTGATACGGATAGCTCACTCACTTTTAAAAGATAAATGTTAAAGAATTATTTGCCGTACATCAATGTAATATTTACACCAGCTGTAGCTTACACTTTTAAGGAATGCAGTAATTGATAAATATCAGAAATATTAGTTTGTAAAATATTAAATTAAAATAACTAAACAAATACACACGATTTTAAGCTTTGTAAAAGATGTAATTGTCATATTTATCTAAAATTCTTTCCACGTCTTTTCAATAAAACAACTCCCGCCAAATTAAACAAATTAAACAAGAAAAAATAACTAGATTAAAAACCGGATCGGCCAATTTTCTTTATTACGTTAAAAAGAATTTTCGGTTCCTGCACCCTTCATCTTTATGCTATTAAATTAACTAAATTTAGCCTGTATATATAATTTGTAACACAAATAACGCAGGATAATATAGGCGAATGAACTTAGTTCGTTAGCGCGTATTGGGTCAAAATTTCGCCTGATGGATAGAGTTCGGCTGTAAAAATTTGGGTTGAAAGATTTCGGACGAGCTGAACTCGTCAGTGTCGTTTATGATGGGCTATTCGAGAGACAAGCTGGAATCGTTCATAACCTTTTAAGGGTTAATGAATTTAATTTGAATAGATTTTTAATTGCACGAATATGTATAAAATATTGTTGTTCATATATCTCAAGATTGAGAAAGGAACAAGTAAAATTGTCATATAGAATTTATTGCACTACTTTAAAATTAATAAATAATTGAGCATTTCGAAGTTTAGTCTGGATTCAAGTACCTTCGCATTTTTATTCCATAGGTGCTTATTCTAACAGTTCAGAATCAATCTGTTGACATGTGGAGTTGGAAATTCACATCAGTTTCCACACATCACCAAATTCATCCCATTAAGATCTCTCAAATCTTCTATAATTGCATGGATATCAATGATAACAAAACTATCTCACAGGTGTTATGATTTTCTGCAAACTTTATTCGCTGTTATCAAATTTATCATTTAGTTTTATCAATTTTTCAAAACATATAATTTAAAGGTGACAACGCTGTAAAATTACCATATCCTCATAATTAACAAATTGAAATTTAACGATATCCTCATAATTAACAAATTTAAATCGTTAATTGAGAATGTTCCATAATTAAGTTACTTTCAAATCGAAAGTTAAATGGAATAAGGATGCAAAATTCAGGGAATCGGTGAATTAGAGACCATTGATGCAGTTATTAAGTCATAATTTAATGATGCAATAGCCAGATGTGGCTATGCTGCTCCAAACAAGGTGAGATTATTATTTAGACGTAGAAAAAATTGAAAAAAAAATTAATTGGTTTACCAGAAGGAAAATTGAAAAAATAAATGAAACTCTAAGGTATCTCGCAGGCTCACCACACATGTTTACCAAAAACAGTTTACCTCGTGTGTAAAAAAACAAGCAGAAGGGGCCCTTGGTTGTGAGCGAGTGATGGTGAATTTTAAAGGTGAAAGTCGGGATGTGGCCATGTTGCGCCAAATAAGATGTAACTGTGATCTATACAATTGAATAAGTGAATGAGGGATAGTATTTGTAATAGCACACACACACACAAAAGAACATGGCTATTTTGCGCAAAAAAAAGGGAGTGAGTGTAAAGCTAGTAAGATAAAAAGCTGTATTCTAGACACGTGAAAAAGTTTTAGAAGAAAAATTCGGAGGGTCGAAAATAGAAAATTTTTAATCATTATTCCACAGCTGCGTCACCTGCGTTTACCAAAAATAGTAAATTCCATGAGAAAGGCTAATAAGGTAGTCGGAATCAAGGTGCCTGTACCTACCTAACGAAGGCAAGATCCTGAGGTCCACTATCCTGGAAGGCCAATCCCCTGATATAATCCTTAACTAAAAAGTCCCTGGATTTACCAGGGACCTTCTAGTCACTCTCTTACAAAAGAGAGCTACAGCAGAACTTTCACAACCGATGTCAACATACTGATGCTACGGTCTCTCGGGTTCGTGAACACCGTACCCACTTAAAGAAGATAACCCCTGAAGATAAACCATCGATCTATAAGTTTTTCCAGCTCTCTAACACTCCGAATTACGACTGAGATCTCCAAAGTAATCATCAAATTTTCATTCGCCGGTAGAAGGAGATAGAATTAGCCAGGGGCAGGATTTGAAGTACAAATCCAAAAAGCAAGCTTTAACTTAGCGACTGGAAATCAGCCTGTAACGGGAAGGTAATTTATATTTAGAATTACTAAAACATTTTTAAATCAAAGGTTTGCCTGGGATGATGCCACATTATTAAAAGAACTATTTCGTGAAAAAAAAGAGTATTAGTATTCAAAAGTAGATCAATTTATTAGATAGATCAATATATAGTGATGTATAAGATTTCGAAAGAATAATGGTACTTAATTTGAAATTAAAGAAAATGAAATATTTTCACATATTAACTCATTTATTACAAACTATCACAAAGCACAACGTCGCATTAGATTGCGTTGAAATATAAAATGTTATATAATTCCAATCAATTAAATTAAATGTAATGAAACTATGATTTAAAGATGAATTGTGCAAAAGTATGAAACTACCCAATAACAAATGTTAGAGTAAAAGGCATATTATTTTATTAACATATTTTAAATTGTACAAAGAAAACCAATGTCATTCTGGGTAACATGTACGTAACTCAATACAGTCTCCTTAAAAAGATTGATAAACAGTTTCAACATAATTGTCAAAAAATAAGGGAATAATAAAATTTCTTATACTCGGCGATAGAAAGATTACCAGTAATAAGTGCTGTTTCACATTTTCTTCAGAAATATGTCCAGAATATAACGATTATCAATTTTAGTTGTGTCGTACTTAAGTCTTATAATTAGTAGAAACTAAACAACTTGCAGTATTTTATGATTTTAAATAGGCGTAAGCTGTACTTGTTGAAACTAGATACAAATTTGCGAGGAACGATTCGATTGACATTGGTCTCCTCAGAAGTATATGTCTAAAGTTTATTCAAAGTACTTGGAGAGTATTGTAGTAGGCCTTTCCATGTATAAACATATGTGTCATATAAGATTTATTTTTTGCAGCATTTAAATAATCTTTTACGACCGTCTTCCCACTTGGTATGAGGGAATTGTCGTCAGAACCAATAATTATATATCTCAGCATCGCTCTTAAGTTTGGGTAATACTCGTTAAAGAACAAAACGAATCAAATCTTTACTAAAAGTAAAATCCAATTTCGAGTTTTAATGTCATGTCTTTGAGAAATGGTGAGTTTCCACAAAACATAATGCTCAAAAGAAGAACACGTGTCTGAGTTTATTTTACGTTGATATTCATGAATATAGCATTTGTCTAAGGCATGAAATATTTTGATACATTCCTAGGTTTATTAGGATATTTAGAATTAAAAACAGATATCATTGATTGAATGATTTGATTCTAATAATTCCGATCATGTTCGCAATTTTTTGATTCCAAATTCAGCCAAGTTGTCACGGTCGCGGACCTATGGATGGCGGTTTTCATCGAGTAGTGGGTTCATGCCTGGATGTCACAAAAACCCCACTTTGTAAAAAGGGCTGATGACCTTTAAATATATAAAGGGTCAAAGTGGTGTGGAGTGAAATTGTGTAGAGAGAACTTCCAGCTCAGTTGTCGTTTTCATCACTTACACTCATGTTCAGGTTTCAGAGGTCCATCACCATTAGCACTAGTGTGACGTTAGTAAAATTGATCAATTCAACTAAGGGAATCCAAAATATGAATAAAGACTATTTTTTATATCATATTGAAATAATATATGTGATTTTTTAGACATATTGACATGGAAATGGGGTTGCTATACCTGAGTAATCAAGTTCGCTAACTCGTGGTAGCCATTGATTCGATCGAGTTGTGGGTACGAGCCCTGATAACACTAATGATCTTCGGTGCAGCGTCGTTGATGCACGTTAAGTCTGTTGAGTTCCCAAGCTCTCCAAATGACGCGATGTGAAAGATTGGAAAGGGAGGGGCCAACAAAAATCATGTTTTCGACACTTAACTCAGGTTCAAAATTACTAAGTCTGTCACCAATAGCACACGTATTGCTTCTAAATATGACGTGAATAATCAACAAAAATAATTAATAATATTACTGTCTTTGATACATTTAGGGAAAATAATCCGTATCACTGTAATAATAGCTATAGCACTGTGTGATTAATTGTGATATTCTAATCTTAAAAATAATAAAATCTTCAACTGCTAAAATTCGTCTCTTTTTATTAACGGCTCCTTTGTATTCAAAGTGGAGGGCCGCGGTAGCCTAGTGGTCAAGGTCGTGGACTAGCGGCTGGCAGTTTTCGCTCAGTCGCGGGTTCGATCCTTGGCCGCCAAAGACCCGCCGTGTAGCCGGGGCTGATGCACGTTAAATCTGTTCGGGGTCCAAAGTCCTCCCGTTGGCGTGGTGTGGATGTTAGGAGAGGGGGGTGCCAGCTCAGGTGTCGTCCTCGTCACTTGACCGTGGTTCAAAATTACGAGGTCCGTCGCCAATAGCCCTCGTGTTGCTTCTAGTGCGACGTTAATTAAAACTAAACTAAAAAAAAACTAAAATTCAAAGTGGACTCAATGTCTCTTGTACGCCAATTATACTAATTTAAACGCATTTCTTATAGATAACTGTTCTTTTCATTTTTGATATGGTATGTTTCTGTTTTGTGAAATGTTTGACGGGTAGTTGTGTATTTTGTCCTCTGAATTAAAAGTATAAAACAATTAAGGATATGTGAGGGAACGATGGTGAAGCTTAAGTATGCAAGAACCAAATATAGCTGTGCTGCGCCAAACAAGGTGTCACTGTTATCTGGATATTAGGGGGGGGGGGCTGGTTCATGAGACGGATGGTCAAAAATAGTGATGGATCATTATGGGGGTGCGTCATCCATGTTTATTTAAGATAAACGTTGTGTTAGAAAAATAGGTGTAATAGTCTAGGACTCCTTGGGTTAGTGAAGCCTGTACCAATCTAAAAATAGGTAAACCCCTGAAGGCACCATTGATCCGAATAAAGATATTTTTAGTACTCCGACACAAAGAATTATTATTAGGCGTTCAAAAGAAAGCACCGTTTATTGGTTAATTTTATTAAACGTTACACTAGAAGCAACCCAAGAGGTATTGGAGTGAGTCAGTGACTGTGAGGTTTTATGGCGCAAGAGCCATGGTAGACTACGCTGCGCCAAAACATTTGTTAAAAAGAATTAAAATTTAAAATTCTTAAACAGAAATTCACAGAAAGTAAAAATACAAGCTAAAAGTTAAAAATTCAAATTTGGTGTAAAAGGCCAATATGTCGTAAAAAAGATATTAAATTATAGTGGGGGTTTCCCCCACCAAGTCAGATAGATTTAAAACAGATGAATGAAAAAATGTCCGGCGATCATGATCAAACACGGACAGTCAATTAAAATATGATGAATAGAGTAAGGGACATGGCAGGAAGGACACTCGGGAGCACCCTCCCTAAATAAAAGATGTCTATGGGCAAATCGAGTTTGTCCAATGCAAAGGTATTGGAGACAGTGAGTGAGTTTAGTTTTTATTAACATCGCACCAGATGCAAAGCGAGGGCAATTCGTGTCTGAATTCGAAATTTCGAACCTTGGTCAAGTGACGCGGACGACACCTCAGCTGTCAAGCCTCTCTCCTAACTTCCACACCACCATGAGTGAATGAATGAAAGTGAAGGTTATTGGCGCAAGAACAAAATACAGTGGCACAAACAATTGAGGATACACCTTACTTTTACTTGATAAATCCAACTTTTATTCAAAATAACACCTTAACCAGAAGTGCAAACGAATTTTTATTCTTAGACATAACAAAAGATTTAATTAACAGTAAAAATAAAGAAAAATAAACGACAAAATTCTAAGTTTGGGAAATTTTATCCTAAACTTTTTCAACTGTTATTTCTGTCTTTTGAAGTTGGTTATGAGAATATAAAGCTGTAATTTTAAATGGAAAATGGCTCCTCGGAAAGAGACTAGTATTGATGTAAGAAAATTTATATTAAGGTTATTTAAGAAGGGAAAATCTTATCGTTAAATAGCTGAAATTGTCGGTAGAAGTCACTCATGTGTCCAGAAATTCATTGGGAAATTTAAACGCGATGGATTAATTCAAAATAAGAGTGGAAGAGGAAGGAAAAGTATTCTGAGTGATGTAGCTAAAAGGAAAATTTTAAAAGATATCAAGATTAATCCTAAACTGAGTAAAGTCAAACTAGCTGCAGAAACTTCTCGAATAATCTGCAGAAGTGTAAGTGCTGAAACAGTGAGAAATGTGATTAGACATGCTGGATATAGCAGTCGAGTAGCTAGAAAGAAACCTTTCATAAGCTTACAAAATCAGAAAAAGCGTTTGGAGTTTACAAAAACTCATCAGTTGAAGACAGAAAACTTTTGGAAGAAAGTTATATGTAGTGATGAAAGTAAATTCAACATTTTTGGAAGCGATGGTCGTCACACCTTTCGGAGAAAGCCGAACACCGCTTTGGATCCAAAAAATTTACGTCCTACAGTTAAACATGGTGGTGGCTCCGTCATGGTTTGGGGTTGTATGGCTGCAAATGGGGTAGGAAATTTAGTTTTTATAGATGGTATAATGGATCATAAGCTTTATATAGACATACTCCGCAACAATCTTAAAGAAAGTGCACAAAAATTGGGTTTAGATGGAAATTTTATATTTCAGTACGACAACGACCCCAAACACACGGCACGTAATGTCAAAATGTGGTGTCTTTTTCATTGTAAACAGCAATTGCACACACCGCCACAGTCCCCTGACATCAATGTCATAGAAAATTTGTGGGCCACACTAGAAACAGCGGTCCAAAAACACCAGATTAGAAACAAAGCCCATTTAAAGCAAGTGTTACAAGAAGAATGGGATAAAATATCTCCAGATACCACTAAAAAATTGGTCGAATCGGTACCAAGACGTTTGGAGGACATTATAAAAGCGAAAGGACATGCAACAAAATACTGATACTGTCTATGCATGTAATATATCGAAAAAAGTTTATTGGTGTATCCTTAATTTTTTGAGGTAAAGATCTGTCTACGTTTACTTCAAATATTTGTGAAACTTTTAAAGTTAGATATTTTTTTGTTGATTTTCGTTATTTTTACTGTAAATTAATCCTTTTATTACGTGTAAAAGTAAAAATACGTCTTCTATTCTAGTTAATGTGTTATTTTCATTAAAAGTTGGATTTATCAAGGGAAAGTAAGGTGTATCCTCAATTGTTTCAGCCACTGTAT
Organism: Nephila pilipes; assembly: GCA_019974015.1. Classification (NCBI taxonomy): domain Eukaryota; kingdom Metazoa; phylum Arthropoda; class Arachnida; order Araneae; family Nephilidae; genus Nephila; species Nephila pilipes. The sequence continues at coordinate 88,161 of BMAW01110294.1, read as the reverse complement.
AGATAAGCTGCACCAAACACGAAGTAACTGGGGTCTAGATGTATGATTTTTTTTTAAAAAAAAAGTCAAAAATTGGTTGACAAGAAGAAGAGTCGGAAACAGAGAAGGATGGCTAGGATAACTCGGGGTGTGCGTACCCCTGTTCACCAAAGAAAGTATATCCCATGGGAAAAAATCACCAGGTTGTTTCGATGTCATAATGCCAGTACTTACCAAAAGACGGCAAGTCCCTGAGGTTCCCTGATATAATCCCAAGAGACAAGGGGCAGAGTTATACTCCCAGACGCTGGGTACCCATTTTAGTCGCCTCTTATGACATGCATGAGCTATAGTGGTACTATTCTGTTATACCCGGTCACCACAGGGTCTTTTAGTGACGGACCTCGTAATTTTAAATCTCGTTCAAGTGACGATGACAACAATTGAGATGGTACCCATATCCTAAATTGAAAATCATGCCTACAGGAGGCTTTCGAGCCTCGACAGATTTAACGTACATTAGCTCCGGCTACAATGTGGGTCTTCAGTGACATAAAGTCTCGAACCTACGACTCGACGAAAATCATCAGCATTGAGTACTCGACCTAGACCACTAGTCTTCCGTAGCCACAAGAAAGCACCCAACTCTTATTGGCGGCTGTAGGAGAACGAATTTGCTAAGGGTTGGAATTCATGAAAGCTTTGAAAGAAACGATCTCTAACTTCGAGACATGAAATCCGCGGAGAACAGAAAAGGATTATTTTTTGACCAATGCCATATCATTTTAGGCTCAAATTCCTGACAGGAAAAAGTATATGAATTTAAAAAGCAGAAATTGTTTGGTGGAACAATTTATGGTGATGTATTAAATTTCGAAAGATTAATGGTATTTTAAAATTGAATAAAATTAAATATTTTCTCATTTTATTACATTTCCCGCACGCTATCGCGAAACACAAAGTAATATTGGATTAAAATGAAATTCAGTACGGTCGTATAACTTGAAGAAAATAAAAGTGAATTATATGAAACTGATGTAATGAACAAGTGATTTAAAAAATGAAACAAATTATTGAGTGTAAAGTATGATTTATTTAGATATTCTTATGAAATTATTTCTTAGTTCTCCACTTATAATTTCTACAACACTTTAAAAGATAAAAAAGACCACTAAAATCTTTTGGGGTAAAAGGTATATAAAAACAGAAAGATAAAAATCTCAGTATCACATTAATTTATCCAATAACAGTTTCCTGTATTGGATTGGTAAACAGTTTCAATGCGATTATCCTCAATTATTGGAGTAACAAAGTATCTTATACTCGGCGATTCAGTAAGAGTTCCAGTAATAAGCGATGCTTCACATTCTCTAGCGAAATCTGTCCAGAATGTATCGGTTATCATTGTTAGTTGTCTCATACGTACAATGGTTTTGTAAATAGTATAAACTGAACAACTTGTAGTGTCTGATGAATTGAAATAGGCGTAAGCTGTACTTGTTGAAACCAGATACAAATATGCGAGGAACGATTCGATAGACATTGGCCTCCTCAGAAGTATATGCCTAAAGTTTATACAAAGCACTTGGTGAGCCTTGTAGCATTCTTTTCCGTTCATAAACACATGCACCACATAGGAACTAGCATTATGTTTTGCTGCATTGAAGTAAGTTTGCACGGCCAATTTCACAACTGGAGTAAAAGAATTGTTGTCAGATTCCGAAAATATATCTGTCGGCTCCCATCTTAAGTCCGGGCAATATTCGTAAAGGACAAAACGAATCAAATCTTTGCTAAAAGTAAAATCCAGATTTTGAGGGTCAATATCATGCCTTTGCAAAATGGAGCGGCGCCACAAATTATAATGCTCCAAAGAAGAACGCATGTCCTTAAGTTTATGTTACGACTATCTTGTCTAATAACGTTCGTCTAAGGCAAGAAAAATTTGATCCACAGTTTATTAAAACATTTCGGATCGAAAATGGGTATTATTGATTGAATGATTGGGTACTAATAATTACGACCTCAATTTTTAAATCTAATGTATGGAGTAGTGAATAAAACTGTTTCTAACTTTTATCTCTTTGATATAAAATATGTGATTTCTTTTGTGGCATTCATTGCCTGGAAGTGGGGACGCTATAGCTGAGTAATCAAATTCTCGAACTCGTGGTTAACGTTGTTTTTAAGGAGTCGAGTCGACTTTGAGAGCCCTGATATCACTAAAGACCCAGGGGAGAGGATGCACGTTAAGTCTGTCGAGGCTCTAAGTTTTCCCTAAGAAGTGATATGGAAATCTGGAGAGGGGGGAACGCAGGTCGGATGTCATTTTCGTCACTTAGCTCAGGTTTAAAGTTAAGAGAGCCGTCACCAATAGCACTTGTGTTGTTTCTAAATGTGACGTTTATAAAATTTCAGTCAAAATAATTCATAAGTTCGTACACTGATATTGATAAATTTAAGGAAAACAGTCCTTTATTCCTTATAATGGTAACTATAATGTTGTGATGAAACCATGAGACATTCTGTGGGTGGAAATAATAAAATATAACTTCTAAGTTTCGTTTTCTTTCATTATCGTCTCATTGGAAATAAAGGTTAACTTAATTCTTCTAATATGTCAATTATTCTAAATTGAAACATTTTTCATATTAATTTATGATATATGTTCCTATTTTGTGGGCCACGGCAGGCAAGTAGTTACAATCACAGACTCGCAGGCGGTGGTCTTCATGAAGTCGTGGGTTCAAGACTTAAAGTCGCTAAAGCCCACCGAGTAGATGGGTCGTCATTAGCATTTGTGTTGCTTCTAATGCAATGTTAATCAAGACGATCTTATATTATTTTGCGAAATGTTTGTCATGTGGTTTTGTCTTGAGTCTTTGGATTTAATATAAATCAAAATTAAGATTGTGTGAGCAATTAATGGTGAAGTGGAATGGTGTCAGAACCAAATATGGCTATGCGGCGCCAAAGAGTGAGTGAGTGAATGTAAAGGGGTTTGGGAGCAAGAGCCAGAGGTGGCTATGCTACACCAAACAAGATTTAACTGTGGTCTAAACGAGAATAAATTGAAAAAAAAAGACAAAATTGGTTGACAAGAAAGAGGGTCGAAAATAGAGAAGGATCACTACGGTTACCCTAGGGCGCTTCACCCGTGTTTACCAAAGACATTAAAACCCCATAGAAAAGAAAAAAGATCACTAGGGTGCGTCAGGGTCATGATGCCCACACTTACATGAAGAAGACAAGTAACTGAGGTCTCTTGATATAATCCCCAAGGGCAGGGTGACCGGCTATGCCCCCAGATGCTGGATACCCATTTTGTTGCCTCTTACGACATGCATGAGCTACAGTGGGACTATTCTGTCACACCCGGTCACCACACGAGCTATGCTGCGTAAAAGAAAGTGTCTCTTTCGTCTAGATATATAAAAAAATGGAAAATAAGGAAATATATATTTAACAAATAAGAGGGGTAGAAAACTGAGAAGGATCAATATGGTATTTATGGTGCTTCACAAGCGCTTAACAAATATAATAAACCGTATTGAAAGTGAAGAAAAATGTCCAAATTACCTCGGAAGGGTGATTCTCACACTTCCCTGATGAAGCGAAGTTCCTGAGGTCAGTAAATACAATGAATTCAATTTCCAGTATTGCTGATATTAAAACGTGTTAATAATGTTATATGGTATTTATTTTCTTTATTAGTTCTTAAATTTTAGTTTATATTATATTTCACTTAGTTAAAACTTAAATTTATCATACATATACTTGTCAAATTTCATAAATTATCACATGTATAGTTTATTTGATTCGAAAGAAAATCTGTGTTAACCTTGAATTCATTTAAGAAAAAGGTTACTTATTTAAAAAAATAAAAAAAACATTTCATCGTGCACAATTTCAATTTATTAGAATATTGAGGATTTAAAGGACATTATACAGAAAATATTTTAAATGATTTATTATTTGCAATAGATAAAATAGTGAATAAAAATATAGCGAAAAAAAGTATTTCTAAATATTAGTTTCAAAGCTGAATGTTGGGTTTAGTTTTGTTAACGTCGCACTAGAAGTGACACGAAAGCTATATATATTATTAGGTGCCTAAGTTATTCTACGCTTGCACAACTGACTATTTTAAAATCAATTTTACCTTCAGAAAGAACTCGAGAGCCTTTAACGACGATCTTCGTAGTTTTGAGACTTATTCGAGTGATGAGAACGAGGAGGTGAGCGGAAATGAGGTAGAAAAATCAAATACATAGCGAAATGAATGAAGCTACAAGTATTATTGTGGATGTCAATTTATACTTTGTGTAGAGTTTTAATTGTCTCTTGTAATAAATAGATTGAATACTTAAAGCAGCTAATGCTAGCGGATAAGGAAAATTACGAGGTCCTTCGTCAATAGCCCTCGTGTTGCTTCTAGTGCGAAGTTAATAAAAACTAAACTAAAAAAACTAAAAGCGATCGGATAAATGACATTGTGTGAATCATCTGATACACCACATAATTAAAGAATGGAGGAATCTATCAAAAAACTGAATAAAAATCTTTTGCAAACTTCCCAATCTAAGGAGATTCATAGTCCAATGATAAACATTCTGTGAATAATCAAATAATATAGAGAGCTAATTTTTATATGAAATGAAATTCTTGTTTCTTTTATTAATGTATAAGTAAAAGGACTTGCGGCGCAAGACACAAATATGACCAAGATGCGCCAAATATTTGTTTAAGTGGGGAGTGACAATGGAATTTTATGTTGCCAAGAGCCAAATGGAAATATTATGAGTCAAAAACATATAAACTACATTCTAGACGGGGGAAAAGAAGAATTTTTTTTTAAAGTTTCAAAAGAACAACAATATAAAGGATTTATGCTGCAAGAGCCAAATCTGGCTAACTTCGTTAAATATTTGTTTAAACTGTAATCTACTTTAGGGCCGGTGGTAGCCTAGTGGTCAAGGTTTCAGATTCGTAGCTGGCGGTTTTCGTTCAGTCGCGGGTTCGATCCTTGGCCGAAAAAGGCCCGCCGTGTAGTCGGGTTGATACACGTTAAATCTGTCGGGGCCCACCCATTGGTGTGGATGTTAGGAGAGTGGGGTGCCCGTTCAGGTATCGTCCTCGTCACTTGACCGTGGTTGAAAATTACGAGGTCCATCGCCAATAGCCCTCGTATTGCTTCTAGAGCGACGTTAATGGGAAATAATCTAATTAAACTAAGTAATCTCTCTACGCTAATGTAATGGGACAGTTTACCGTCGCAAGAGCCATATGTGCCCATGCTCTAGATGTTTGAATGAGTAGGAGATAGTATTTTTAATGGAGCAAAAGTCTGATGTAGTCATGCGCCAAACATGGTAAGTGAATGAGTAAGTGTAAAGCTGTGATCTGGACGAGAAAAAGAGAAAAAAAAAGTTGACAAAAGTAGAATGGAAAACAGAGAAAGATCGCTAGGGTCTTTTGCTGGTGCATCACTCGTGTTTATCAATGACAGTAAAGTCCATGTGTAAGGAAAATAATACAAGGGCCCCTTGGGTAAGTGATACCCGTACCTACCTAGAGAGGGCGGGCTTTGAGGTCCCTTAATATAATCCCTAAAGGCAGGCCTCCTGACTATATCCGCAGACACTGAGTACCCCTTTTAGACACCTCTTACTACAATCATGAAGTGGGATTAATCTTTCACTAACTGTCATCACACGGGTGAAAGTGTAATCTAAACAGAAAGGAGTATGAGAGTTTACATTAATCTTTAGAATTCAGCTGATTCTCTAAGTCAAAATATCCTTTCCACTCGGCACTTATAGGATTAAGGGAAAATTTTCTTTCCCTCACTGGGAAGTTCAAGTTCGCTACATGTGGTATTATTAGTTTTCTAGTTACAAAGGGGAGATAGTAAGGGTTGCTGATTTTTAGTCTGTAATCTGAGTAAGAAATATCCTTATATGTGGCACCATATCATATCATAATAATTTTTACAGAATTCCTGGTTCCCATTTTTAATTGAGTGACTTACAAACTTTCAAATGCATATTTTGATTTTATGAATATTTTGAAATTTTAACATGTGCACTTTTTTAATAAATTCCATAGTTAACAAAAATATATTTTCTAGGCTTTGATGAACAACATTTCAGAAATTCTAAGAAAGTAGAATTTATATGATTGGCATGTTAACGAGAAATCATGTACTAGTAAAAATTATTAGATATATTGCTTCTATTTGCTTCATTCCTAATATTTAGTCTACGAAAATTGTTAAAAATAAATTATTCTGAAACAAAATTTTATTTTGCTCATTGCTTAAGTATCAGATATATTGATAAAGGATGTGGAGCAATATAAGCTAATATCCCTTAAGAATGAGAAAAATGTTATGAAAATACTAATATAAGGCATTGTTTGATAATTATTTATCTGTTCAAATAATTTCAGAAATTTTAAAAATTTATTTTATTCTTGTGAAATGTTTTCATGTTCCTCAAAAAATAGTAAATAATTATTTAGTTTTAAATATTAAGAAAATTATCATAACTTAGAGTTGTATATTACGTAAATTAACATTTTCAAACAAAACAAATATCAAAGAAAGCAACAGCTACACCATATTACTAAGATATTTTCTCGAAGCAAGAGCTTTAAAACAATATTAAATTAATAACTTCTGTAATCTCATGACTATACTCACTGAGAGAGCGATAGTTCAATCATAAACTCGTAATAAGTAATTTGGTGTTTGCTTATATATATATATATATATATATATATATATACAATACACACATATAGGTGTATAATCGCATGGTTTAGTGTGCAGACTTTATCTGCGGTTTTATTATTACAACTTACATATTTAACTGCAACATTGAACCCATTTAATAAGAAATAATACCTCATGTTTTCAGAATTATTCGACGAAATATGTAAAAGAGGAAAAACTTTAAGAACAATATGTAGAACATTATTACTAAACATTTTTTTTTAAAACTAACGCTCTTTTACTACACAAAAAAAAAATCAATGAACTCCAAATATTTTGATTTGACATTTTAATAACATTGCATTCTGAAACAACAGGAAGGTTACTGGTGACGGACTTCATAAATTTGAGCGACGGTCAAGCAATACGGACAGCATCCCCTCACCACACTTCCACACCAACATAAGGACATAGAACCTAGACAGACTTAACAACCGGTTATCAATTGAACAGGACTCAAATTCACAACTCAACCCCTGCATACGAGTTTGCGACATCACTAGTGGGCCACCGTGGCCTTTTTGTGATTAAATATTATCAGAAATGAAATTTAAAAAATAATTTTTAACTTAATTGAACACGTTTCAAAGCTGCTGAGTAAATCTTAAGTACGTCAAATTAAGGTAAAACCTTCAATTAATTCATACATTCCAATGAAAATAATATGTAAAACTTTTTTATATGTAATATTTCTATGTTTCTTTAATCTTAAAGAAAAGTATTAGTTTTTTTTTTTTAAATATTTTTTTGTTGCTAAAACAAACTTATATCTTAAATTGAAAAGTTCTTGTAGCAATGCTTTTGAAATGTCTGTTTTAAAAATGTAAAGTGAATTCTACTTTTTAAAATTTTTGGCTCTTAAAAGAGCCTTTTTTTTATTTTTTCCTTTCCTTTTTATTAAAAATGTATCAGTTTTATTCTTTTTCATTCTAGTCTTTTGTTTTTTATTGGTTTATGTGTTAAGAGATTTTTAAGTAATATGTTTGTTATTCTTCGAAACAGTTCTGGTCAATACACAGAGCAACATTGCAAACCTTACAGATAATAGTTGTTCTTTTTTGAATATCTTTTTTCACACAGTATCTGTATCTTCTTTTCTTTTAGTGAATTGGCCAATGGGAAAATTTATTATCATTTTCTTCATTTTTTTATTACAGAAGGCTCTGTATTTTATGATTTGTTTTTCCTATCACAGATGTTATTAAATCCATTCTAAGTTCTTTTAAACTGAGTTTCTTACTTAGATTGGCACGAATTGAATATGAGAAACACAACAATATCGATGACGCTAAAGAATAATTTTTTCTCCATTTCCTAGTTCGTCTAGCAAAAGTGTAGGTGGATGTCATGTGTTCTCCTGAATTAATGTATTCCATGTGCTTGTTGTAATCTTCCACAATTTTTTACTTGGAAGTGGTTAATTTTTCTTTTTCACATTCAGCAACGTCACCAGATTTTTTTGGGTGTCTATCAACGAAATTTTCTTCATCTAAACCTTTCATCAAATTCTCAATCTTTATTTCTGCAAGAAATTTCAGATTAATTCTAAAAAAATCAAAGAAAAAACAAGAGAAAAGAAAATTCTATTGTTCATAGACAACGTAGTCTTTGAATGGAGTATTTTTTTGAAATCTGGTTGTTTCTTAAGATCGCTAACGATAAGGAATTTACACAGAACTGATAATGTTGACGAAAAATATCCCCAACCAATTACGGACAGTAGAAGAGAAGCCTTACAAAGGGTCAGGGAAAGTTGTAAAGGGATCTGCTGAAAAAAGGGGGAAATAAGTGTTTCTAGATAGCTTGGTACAATAGTTGTACCGCAGCCGAAGCAAACGACAAAAAATGTTTGGTACAGCATATGTACCGCCGATGTGTAAAGATTAATGTCGCATTGAGAAGCTTCGCGAGTGCTAGTGGTGAAAGACCTCATAATTTTTAAACACAGTTTAGTGATGAGGTTCAAAGTTATGAAACTCCTCCCTTTCTAAATTTCTACTCCACGAAAACGAGAGGGGTTAGCAGCCTAATCATATTTAATGTGTATCAGGCTCACTACATGGTGGATCTTTAGTGGGTTCGAATTTATGGATAGATGAATGCGACGCTGACCACGAATCCACCATAATGATCACTGTGCCGCTAAACAGAAAGGAAGAGAAAGGTAAAAAATTAATTGATAAGAAGGAGTATAGGTAATAAAGAATGCTAAGGTTTTTCTCCAGGTGAGCGTAATGAGTGCTTGCTTGAACCCTATGGGGAAGATATGACTTACTAAAGAAATTCGCAATCGTGATGCCCACAATTACTTACAGAAGGTACATCCGAGACAAGTCTAAGGAAGGTAAATCTTACCGCTAGCACTCTGTTTATAAGATAACGTAATATGCGTGTCCGAAACATTATTGGAAACTACAAACGAGAAGGAGTGATCTCAAGAAATCGGAGGGAGAAGAAAATAATTCTGATTATATTTGAGAAAAAAAAAAGATAAAAAGTTTTAGAGAATCAAGATGAAAATTTGAAAGAAAGGGTAGTTAAACCTGTCGCTAAAACTTAAGGAGCATTTCTGTGTATTTGGATATTCTATTTCAGCAGAATTAATAATATTGTAGAATAAAAATATTATACTAAAAGTAAAAATATTTATTTTGTTCCAGGCAATCGACTGAAGCAGGATTTTCAGCATAATTCATGTATTTACATAAATAGGGTTAGCCAGTGAGGGGCTACTTATTGATTTTTTTTTTTTGGAATAACAGATCGGTTTCGATCAACGGGACATTTTTCTAAATTCAGGGAATTTATTCAAAAATAGAGATATTTGATTTATTGAGCCTCAGTTAAGTGACATGAGTAAAAAATGAGCTAGCACCTGCTTTTTCATATTTTCACACAACGCCAAAAAGTGAACTTGAACCGCAACAGATTTTAAGTGTATCAGCTTCCATGCACGGTGGATCTTAATTAGGTGGTGATATAGAAGGTGACTTCTATTTATACAGTATAAATTAACGTAAAACATGAGGGAAGAATATAGCATTTGTTGCACTTTAAGATTAGAGTGAAACACAAGGAACATTGAAAATAAGATGGATTCAAGATTCCTTATTAGTGACTTTTATTTGGAGTTAAAATCTAAGCAATTTCATCGATTGGGTTTAGCAACAAGGAATGTCTTAAACGATTGATCTCACTTCCTATATTCACTATGAAACTAATTATTGAACTTCCTTATTGTACAAAATGGTAGCTTTATCATAATATCATATCTTCCTTATAATTACTTATAATTGACAATATTCTTATAATAAATAATTACTAAATTAGATCATCTCTCACAATACTAGCAAATTGCGTAATATGTAAAGGAACAATTGTAGATTAAAATGAGATGAAATCTGAATGTTATAAGAAATAGATAAATTCTTAATTTTGTTGTAAAAAGTCAATTTTTAAGAGAAAAACAAGCAATTTGTGTTGGGAGTTTCCTCCCTTCCAGTTCAACCCTAATAAAGTTCTCATGAGTGAAAAATCAGCTCATGTAATCTGTTTTCTTAATATTAAAAAAATCGAATTACTAGGAACATTTTTTTCTCTCGTACTCATTTACTGATGGAACGTCTGTAGGGATACAGTTTTCCTAAAGTTTTTCTTTTGATATAAGTGTGTTTCTTTAGTTGCACAACAAAGATAACTCATTTAAGGTGATATTTAACCCATGACACTGTAAGTGTAAGTTTTCTTAAAATTACTTCGTGAAGATTTAATTTGCAGATAAGTATCGTAGTTGTAATTTTTATTTCTAGTATGAAAATTAGGAAACTGAGAGGTACGGAAATAAATATTTTAGAAGGGTTTCATTTTCATTTTTATTACCGTGAAGATAGTTTTATAATAATGCGTTTCCAAAAAGAAAAGCATAAATGTAAAATATCACGCTAGAAAATGATCTTAGCGATTGTGAATTGAATGGTCTTATTAACATCTGGCTGGAGGCAATGAAAGGTTTAATGGCTGAATATCCAAGGGGACCGAGCTCACCCAAAGGGCTTAGAGCTGCACCTCTCCCCCCCCCCCGGGAAACAATCACCACCACACTCAGCAGTTTTCAACAATAGAACATATTTTTTTACATAATTTCGAAATCAAGGATAAATAAAGTGTACAATGTATTAACATAACAGAAAATGTACATGACAGAAACATAACAAGAAGAAAAAAATAACAGTTGGAATTTCTTGTAGAAATAAGATGAATAACAGGTTAAATGGCCACAATACAAAAACGTCCGCAAACTCTTAAAGAAAATCGAACTGTTAGACAAAGGTATGGACATGTATAAAAGGTATACAATTATACCTATACAATAAGGGAAGATTAGAAAATTGAGAAATATAAGAAATATACTTATAAATTCTTATAAATATGTGTAATCTCATTCACATGTTCCTTGTATATATATATATATATATATATAAATAATTCATTTACTGGGAAGAAATTACACCAATGATACGTTAAAGATATGTTTTTAAATACCGTGTAAGAGTTATATCTTATTAATTCAAAAACGTTAGAAACACTGATTATATATCGGAAGATAATCTTTTAAATTATGATGCACAGTATACGGTGTATGACATGAAACACACTCGGGGCAACTCTCGTCAATTGATTGCTGATGAATGATTTATTAAAATTGCACTGAAACGCAATTAAAGTGCTATTGGCCACCGAATGGTAATTTTGAGTCTAAGTCAAACGAAGAGGAAAACATCTTGGACTGGCAAAACCCTGTCCCTTCCACAACAATCCATTCTCAAGTTACAACCCATGTCAAGTGAAGTACTTGGCGCGTCGGCAAAGTTAACGTTTAGCAGTTCCGTTATACCTCGGATCTTTTTATGCATCAACCTTGGAATCCGCGACACAACAGAAACAACGCCGACCGAGAACCAGTGACCATGGTTACTATGTTACCGCATGCGTAGTACGGTCGTGAAACAAAAGGTATCTTTGGTTAATGCGTGTATATTCTATGCAAAGGCAAGTCAATTTGACATTCGTTCTTGCTACAATTGTGGTATTTTGATAGAATAAATAGAAGAGATAAAACGAGTGGTACACACACATATATATATACGTAAATCCTTAAGAATTCTTGTATCGCAATTAGAGGTGGCACAGCAGCCAAGTTGTCGCAAGGCGTAGACTCGCGGTTGAAAGTGATTTTTGTGGATTTTTGGGATCAGGTCCTTATGCCTCTAAAGATACGTCTTATAGCAGAGCTGATGCATATTAAATCTGTTTGAGTGAGGGAAAGATAAATTTAAAGACTCAAAAGTAATGGCCAAAAATGAAGAGAAGTGTTTTGGTGCAATGCTGCGCCAAACAAGATATAACTGTTGTCTTGATATTTAAGAATTTGGAGAAAAAATTTAAACAAATGACAAAAAGGAGGGTCGAAAATAGAAAGGGATGGCTAGGGTATCCTGGGAGTGCATCACCCGTGTTCATCAGAGACAATAAACCCCAAGGGAAATAAAATGATCACTAAGGGGCCACGGAATCATGATACCCGCATTTCCTAAGGAATGTAAACCCATGAGGTCCCCTTATAAAATTCTCAGAGGCAGGGTATCCGTCTACACCACAAGTAACTGGACATCCATTTTATTCGCTACGCGATATGCATGAGGAATATTGGAACTTTTCTTTCACAACCAGTCACCACGCGTATTCATATCTGGTTGAAACCCCAAGTTCTCTGAATGGTGTGATGTGGAAGTTTGGAAATGGAGGTCCCAGCTGATGTGATGTCCTACTAACTTGAGCCATGATTAAAATTATGAAGTTCGATACCAACATTCCTCATGCTATTTCGCAGTGTGATGTTCATAAACATTCAAATCACATGTAGGAAAATGTAAATTTTATTCAACGTTATCTGATCTGGGTTAGAATTTTTCAAGTAGTAATATGAAACTGAAGGGGTGAATCATTACATCAATCGGTCATATCTTTTTTAATTTCTAAATAGATTTTTAAAACAAGTCTTTTTTTCTTTGAGTTCTACTTGTTTTTAACATATATTTCATTTATTACTTTCCATAATTTTTAAAATATTTCATATGATCAATTAAGCATTTTTTTTTATTCAAATATTCGCAGAATGCAAGAACAAGTAAAAATTGAAGAGTTAAACGAAAATTGTTGCATGGATTATAATATTCCGCAATCGGTTATAATATTACCGAAAAATATAAAGAAGTCGAGTCCAATGGTTTTAATTTTATTTTTCTCGGTAGCTAAAATTATTGTTACTTAATAAACATAAAACTTAAAAAAAAATAATATTTATTTAGAGCTCATACTAATTATAATGCTAAAACATCCGAGAATGTAATAGTAAAATATAATCGAGATCAGAGTCCGATAGCACAAAATATTCAAAAGGCTCTACAAAAAGTTTTTTCACATTATTTTGATAGAACGATTGTAGATTATACAAAAAAAAAAAAAGAACTAATGCTAAATACTAAATCTAAAAATTACTAAATTTAAATCAATATAGTGATGGTGAACATACTAAATCTAAAAATATATAGTGATGGTGAACCAGAACTTGACACGCAAAATATTCATAAGATGACAAGGGCCTTTTACATGTGCATACCTAATTTCGGCAAAGAAGGAAAAATTTTAAATTACGCAGAGGGACTACCAATTACCTATACTCGCACATTCTTAATTTGTTGCTTGAAACTTTGATCTAAAACTTATATCACAGGACAAATATATTTCCGGAATTTTTGTGTTACCTTTGCTAATAAACTGAAATTTTTGTAGAAAAAGTACAAGTTTGTTTTCATATTGTATGTTTTGATTACCTTTACAGGAAAAACAAAGTTTTATAATTTTATAAAAGAAAGAATATAACACTGAAAGGATAATTATTTCCCGAAGAAAATAAGGTTTTTGAGGAAAAGTCGTATTTTTAAGTTGGAAGCTCCAGCTCATGTAATCTGTCGATACATTTTGAATAGTAGAGAATGTATGAAGAAAAATGTTTATAATTATTTTTCTTTATGTAGGGAAAGAAAAATAAAATAAAATTATCTGTTTTATATGGAATTGCAGTACATGATTTGTTAAGCCTTGCAAACAATTCCAAATATATTTCGACTGATAAGTATGTAGAGGAAACAATGAGAGAAACTTGAAACATTCCTAATCATAATGTCATAAGCTACTTAAGGTTTGTACAAAATTAAAATCATATGAAAGTAGAGCAATGATTTTTCTAATTATAGTTCCCGAAAAGCGCTTCTCCCTTTATTATTCAAAAGACTGTCAATTCTATCCTGCCAGTGTAAGTGTTTTATTGCTTTGAATAATTCAATGTTTATTAACGTCGCACTTTGAAGCAAAACGAGTACTCTTAGCGACGGATCTCATAATTATGAATCTTAGTCAAATTATGAGATGACACCAACTGGCATTTCCTCTCCAAACTTCGCTACTCCTTACCATGAGGGTGTGGACACTTCAGATTTTACGTTTGTCATCCCTGCTATACGGAGGTCGGTAGTGGCATTAGGATTCGAAAGTACTACACGACAAAAGCAACGCCGGATTCCAGTTCGTATCCATGACTATTGGGCTACCGTGGTCAAGTATTATATTTCATTTAGGATTTCTCTTGATTGAAATCTCCGATCATCTTCAAAGATATAATGAAATGAATGCATCAATTGAAAAACACTGTATTATTCAGAAGTATTAGGGAAAGAGAGTATACTTTTATCTAAAAATTTAGTATTGTTCTGAATAATTCTATGCTACATGTATTAATCAGAACTGTAAATATTAAAGATTACAAAACAATCAAAACTACTATTTCTCATAGCAGTTATGCAGCTATATATGGACCTTAGATATAGGAAGTTCAAAAACGGTAAACTTTGCGTGTCCATTGTATGAATAAAGAATAAACCTGCTGATAACTCGTTTAATTTATTTCCGATATTAGAATCTTTTCTCTAAAGCTTGTTTTAGGGTATACTGGAATAGGAACTGAAACATACTGGAATTACTCAGGGCATTAGAAAACATTCTAAAAACTTAATATTATAGATATTATTAAAATGCAAATCACATAAATATATATTACCTTCCTTTTGATCAACTATGAGATTTTCTTTTGTTTGGGTTAATTTAAAATGTAATCTCTTCCATCATTATGATGTTGTTGGAAATTCAACATATTGCGTTATTCATATTTTCCGTTCAAAGAAATTTAGCATGATGCAACCCAGTATTAACAATATAGAATATTGGATTAAAATGCAATAGAACCTTTTTGAATGAACTGACAGAATTTATTAACATTGCATAGTGAATATCTAATAGATCACTTTATAACCTAGTTTTGACAATATAGAACGATGGATTAAAACGTAATAGAACCTTTTTGGATGTACTCAAAGAATCTAATAACATTGCATAGTGAATATCTACCAGTTTGCTGCCGTAAGAATTGGACCAAATCCTCGTGAATTAGGTAAGAATCTAATTCACGAGGATTTGGTCCAATGAAAATGAATCGTCTAACTGAAAATCTTCCCACGGTGAGTGAGTGAATGAATGTGAAGTTCAGTGGGACAAGAGCATGTTGCCAAACGAGATTTAACTGTCTAGACTGGAAAAGGAATTATAAAAAAGACAAAAATTGGTTGACAAGAAGTAAGGTTGAAAATAGAGAAGGATCGCTAGGATAACCCGGAATCTTTCCCACTGATACGAATGAATATCCCAGTTAAGAGTCGATTCTCTGCATAGGGAATTAACACTTTAATTATGATAAAAATCATTGTACAACATTGACTACTTTCAAAAAAATTGACCTCAGGGACTTGCCTTCTTTAGGTAGGTACGAGTATCATGATCCCAAGCATCCTGGAGATACTTTCCTTTACCTCCTTAAAGGAGTTTACTGTCTTTGGTAAACACGGGTGACGCATCGCCAAGACATCCTAGCGATCTTTCCTACTTTTGACCCTTCTTATCAAACTTTATTTTTAACTTCCATTTTTTTCAAACATCTAGCCACATTCATATCTGGCCCTTGCGCTTGTAAACTTCACTTTCACTCACTATTAAAATTCATTGTATGTATTCAAAGAATCGATCTTATTTTCTGTTACTTATATGTCAATTTTAAACAATTTCAAAATTTTGCTAATATATCACATTTAGTTAATTATTTACTTTATGAATGTAAATGTTTTTAAGATAGAAACTCTAGTACTCCTTAAAATCCATAAACATCTATATTACAGCTTCCTATACAGTTTTACATTTAACAAATATGAAATTTAGGTGTAATTCTAAGATAAGTAAAACAAGAAAATTCTAGTATAATAAAAATATTATACATAGTCTGTATAATTATATCATAGTCTGAATATCAAATTAGCCAATGTTCAGAGAGCGATTGTCATTTTGATAAAGTTTCTTAAAATTACTGATGTACAAAATTTGAAAGCAAATGATTCTAATAATGGTGTAAAAGGAACTAAAAAATTAACCTGAATACAAAATTTTTATTGTGTCATTAAGAATGAATATACACAGATGAACTACTGAAATCATTAGAAATAATAACAGTACATGCAAAAGGAAGATATATGACCCCCTGTGTCCTATGAAGATGCTTGAGTTCCTTCCATTTTGGAATGGTACTTATTTTCAGAATACCCTCCTTCAAATGCTGACCTAAGAAAGTCACTAATGTAATCAGATTCCCACAAAACTCCAGTAATTAATTCATGTTCACATCGCCTTGCAAATTCTGTCCAAAATGACGTAGTTAATATTCCTAGTTGCCTTATTCGAGCTATGGTTTCATAAATCGAACGATTCGATACTTTAAAAACCATTTCAGGTGATGCAGAACATGCATACGTAGCGCTTTTCGAAACCGAGCATAGATATGAAAAGAATAATTCAAAACAAAATGGCTTGCTGAAAAGAACTCGTCTAAAGGTTTTACAGAGTATCTTGTGTGCGACATAGTGATTTTTTCCTTGCATAAACTTGAGCAGCGGAAAAAAGAAACAGTTCTTTTCTGAAACATC
Source organism: Nephila pilipes (assembly GCA_019974015.1). NCBI lineage: Eukaryota > Metazoa > Arthropoda > Arachnida > Araneae > Nephilidae > Nephila > Nephila pilipes. The sequence continues at coordinate 71,265 of BMAW01110294.1, read as the reverse complement.
CAAATACTCTTTCAAAGCCAACTCTACTATAGGCGTAAAATAACAACGATCTGAATTTCGATACATTTCCCATGGCTGCCAATTTAGTTTACTACAATATCCAATAAGTACATACCGAATCAAATCTTTGCAAAAGTTTAAGTCCGGATCTGAAAAACTCGCGTAATTGGCAGGCACACAGGTCATTCTCTATTTTTCGTAATGAATCTAAGATCGTTTGTTTTAAGCATATACAGTAACTATAACGTGCTACGCAACTTCAAGATGGGTCTTGACTGAAATATTACAATCTGGCTTTTACTTGATTGGATGATTGCAATATTCGTCTTACTTGATTGAATGATTGCAATATTCGTCTTACTTGATTGAATGATTGAAATATTGGTCTTACTTGATTGAAAGATTGCAAAATGTACGTTTTCGTTTCTTTTAAGCTCTACACATCACTATATTATTTATTATCATCGCTCTTAGAAGCAATACGATGGCTATTGGCGATGAGTCTCATCATTTTAAGCCTCAGTCAAGTCACGAGGACACCGTACTTACTGGAGGACTGGGAAACTCAAAAGGTTAATTTACATCAGTCCCAATAGACAATATGACTTAAATCACATCAGGACCGGATTTAGTTTTTATATTAACGTTGCACTAGAAGCAACACGAGGGCTATTGGCGAAAGGCCTCGTAATTTTGAACCAAGGTCAAGTGACAATGACACTCCTGAGCTGACACCCCCTCTTCTAATTTCTACACCACGCCAACGAGAGGACTTTGGGCCCCGACAGATTTAACGTGCATTAGCCCCGGTTACACGGCGGGTCTTTAGCGTCTAAGAATCGAACCCGCGACTGAACGAAAGCCGCCGGCCACGAATCCGAAGCCATAACCACTAGGCTACCGCGGCCTACATCAGGACTGGAACCTACGACTCGATGAAGCAATGATATCAACGAATTCATGACTATGACCACAAGGCTAATGCAGCTGCCCAAGCTGTGGTACAGTCATTCAGAAAACTTGCTACAATTTGCGAGTATTCATGGCACTACTTCGTGGCTGGCATTGCTTCCGTCGACTCCTGATGCGACTAAGAACCATCATGTATTGAGGTTGATGCAAGTGAACTCCGTCGAAGCTCCAAATCTCTAAGCTTACGATTATTTGGTAAATACCGAATTCATGAGCTTGAGGTTTCTTAGTGATATGTATGATTTTAAGATGGAGGAGTGTACTGCCTTTGGGTAACATAAGCGATGTGCCTTTAGGATACCCTAACAGTCCTTCTTTGTTTTAGACTCTTCTTATCCATCAATTTTAATTCTCACCCTCGCTCTTTTTTAACGCAGTAATATCAATAGGTGCAGCATATCCGCATCTATATCTTGTGTCATAAAATGCGACCGTCTCTCACTCATACCAAATTCTTCTGTTGCATGATATGGAAGTTTGTAGGTGAAGTCTTTCTCTTGCAACTCTGATGCCATTTTCTTCGCTTGACGGAGATTCAGCTTGAGAGGTTCGTTGCCAATAGTCATCATATAGCTCCTAAAAGTGACGGTGGTGTTAAACTTGGTGGTGAATTCGTCATGTTCTTGGATTATATAGCTTCATTCGAAGTAGAAAATTTAGTTTTTATAGATAACATTATGAACCATATGGATAACTTGGATATACTTCGATACAATTGAAAGGAAAGGGCTAAAAATTTGAGTTTAGATGGAAATTTTATTTTCCAGTAGGACCACGACCCCAAACATAAGTCATGTAACTATAAAATGTAATGTCTTTTCATTGTAAACAACAGTTACACACCACCACTGTCTCCCGACATCAACGTCATTGAAACTCTGTGGGGCACGCTTGAAACAGTATGAACAGTATGAAACAGTACATGTATTTTATTAGTCTCTCTTTTACACCTTATTCGGTCCAACAAGGCCGAATAATTAAATATCTTAAATATCTAATGAAAGACCGGTGGTTAAAGTTTCCTAAACCTTATGGTTGAAGCTCTTTGTAGGGCGTGAGCTCCTTTTTTGTAAATAACTGTAAATGCACTTAGTGGGGCCGCGGTAGCCTAGTGGTCAAGGTCGTGGACTAGCGACCGGCGGTTTTCGTTCAGTCGCGGGTTCAATCCTTGGCTGCCAAAGACCCGCCGTGTAGCCGGGGCTGATGCACGTTAAATCTGTTCGGGGTCCAAAGTCCTCCCGTTGGCGTGGTGTGGATGTTAGGAGAGGGGGGTGCCAGCTCAGGTGTCGTCCTCGTCACTTGACCGTGGTTCAAAATTACGAGGTCCGTCGCCAATAGCCCTCGTGTTGCTTCTAGTGCGACGTTAATATAAACTAAACTAAAATGCACTTAGTATTGAAAATAAATTGGGCTATAAATGTCTCAACGTGACAATAAAAAGTAAGAGATTCTAGCTGCATTCCATTACCTGAAATCCTCGATTAGATAAGTCATTAGATAATTACGAACATCTCGATCCCGAGACACAATAGTGATCTTTTTTTACCTATAGGGCTTACTCTATTTGGTTAACATGGATAGAGAGCCCAAGCTATTCTGTAGCGTTCATTCTCTATTTTTGTCCCTCCTTCTTATCAAAAATGTTTGCCCTTTTTTCTCCTTTATCAAACGTCTAGACTACAGTAATATCTTATTTCATGCAGAATAGTAAAATCTAGCTCCTTGGTCATTAAACACCGCTATCACATCATATCCATTACTTGAAAATCAACCAAACATTGAATGTCCTGTTAATATCAGTTCTAGTTCAATTCCGGATAAAAGTTAATTAGTCTCAAATTCTAAATTTTCGATAGTATACAAGGGATGAAGTTGTGTTCACAAGTCTCAGTGCGTAAAATAAACGAATGACTTGACATCCTATGTATTTTATTGATTTATAGCTTATTAACGTTGCAACTTAAAAACAACACGATGACTACTTCGAACTGATCTTCTAATCTTACATTACTGTAAAATATCGATGGCAACACTTGCGCTGGTACAGCATTCTCCTAATTTAAATACAGCTACACATGAAGATCTTTATCCAAATCAGATTTTATGTGCTCAGTTCATCTACACGTGTCTTTAATAGAGTTGTGACTCAATTTCATGGCATGACCGGTATTAACTCAGACCATGACCGCTCGGATTGCGGTACCTAGCACCTGCTCAAACATTTAAACATGTGTTCTCTCTAGGGATTATAGGTAGCTTCATATTCATACTTTGCATTATAGTAAAAATGTTGTTTAATGGATTCGCAAGCCGGAGTATGAAATTGATAAGGGTGACTACCTGCATATTGAGTGAGTGAGTGAGGGTGAGGTTTTATGGCGCAAGAGCCAAAGTAGACTATGCTGCGCCAAACATTTGTTAAAATCGATTAGAAATTAATGACATTAAAAACAAGAGACCAACACAAAAAGACACATAAAAGATAAAAGGTTAAAAATCAAATATGGTGTAAAAGGCCAATATGTCTTAAAAAAGCAAATAAGTTATGGTGGGGGGTTTCACCCACCAAATCAGATAGGTTTAAAACAGATGACTGAAAAAAAATACGGCGATGATCATTAAAAACCGGACTCATAATTAAAATGTGATGAATCGTGTAAGGAACATGGCAGGAAGGACACTCGGGAGCACCCTCCCCAAATAAAAGATGTCTAAGGGTAAATCTGCATATTGAACAAACTTGCATTCTTGAATGATATCCTCTAAACTTCTATACTTAGATATTCACGAGGATCTATATACTTGTCAGTGATGGTAAAACTATGTCACTCTTCTTAACACATGCTAACTGTTGCATCATTTTGACTTTAATTTATTAAAATAGAAAAGAAAACATCTATATAAAAAATGGGATGATGGATGTGGTGATTTTTTTTCCTTCAATGCTTTGAAAGAAGATGGATGAAATTTTTTATAGGTCTGTACTGTGTGATCAACCAATATCAAGCTCCACAAAACCGTTCACATTCTTTTTTGATTCTACATATCCAGCCCAATGCGAATGGTTCAAACATTTTACTTTGAATCTATGTCGAAAAAAAGTAACATGTCAAGAAAGATGGATTACTTTCTCCCCTAAATAAAGATGAGGGGGTAAATTTAATTTTTCTTAAATAGGAACCCCATAACTTTATGCCTTAGGCTATAGACGGATTACTGATTTGCATGCTACCTAGATTTCAGTTATAAGGAATGGAAATTGAAGGATCCCAGGACACTTAACTATTACCCCTATACGCGAAAAAAATACTTTTTTCAAACCATTAAAACTTATTATATGGTAAAAGGTAAAGTTTATCTGCTTGATTTCATTAATATTTATATGTAATTACAATAATTCTCATGTTTTTATTTAATTTACAGAAACAATTTAAAAATTTTTAAAAGAAATAAAAATTGGATAATTTTACAAAATTTTGATCATTAGTATTAAAATACCAATTTAGGAAATCAATATTTTCAGGATTTTGAAGGTGCAACATAGATCAAAATTTACAAAAGTAATGTTATTTAGTGAAAAATAAATATTCAGTTTTGAAGTTATACATTATTTTTCTGTTACATTTTAAAAAAATAGTAAGTTGATACACTTACACAAATTATGAACTTCTAATAAAAAAAATCAAATTATTTAGTATCATAATTTTTTTGTTTGTAATATGTCTAAAAATTTATTTAAAAGTAATAAACTTATGTATGAATGCATGTATGAATGTTCAAATTAACGTGACAAATAGTTTCTGATAATTTCTTATGGCAAGCGGAAATATTGTCAGGAGAAAATTGAAGTTAGAAAACATAGTTAAATAAGTCTCAGTTATTTCTCAAAAAGTCTAGATATTTCGGATGTCTTTGCTACACTTTTGGCACCAAAATGTCCAAAAACAGTTGGGTGTTTAACACAATTTTTTTTTGTTTCAAAAAACCTAAAATTTTAAAAGTTCATCATCATGAAATCCATAAATTACAAATACTTCTAAGAAGTTGCATAAATAAGCAGCATACGACATACAAGGTGTTTCGAAACTAAGGCAAATATATTGAGTGAATGAGGGAATGTAAAGTTTATTGACGCAAGAGACAGACATGGCTATGTTGCGCCAAACAAGATTTAACTGTGGTCTAGACGGGGAGAAATTGAACGAAAAAAAAAGACAAAAATTGGTTGACAAGAAAGAGGGTCAAAAATAGAGAAGGATCGCTAGGGCAGCCCCGGGGGCATGTCGTCCGTGTTTACCTAAGACAGTAAAATCCATTGAAAACAGAATTCAGAAAAAATTATTGTGATAAGACACGGCGCCAAATATTGGAATCTTTCTTTCTTGCGAATGATTACTGACTGAAAGTCAGCAACCCTTACTATCTCCCATTTGTTAGTTTTACGATACCTTATGTGGCGTGGGGAGTGCCCGGTGTTCTCAGAGAGGGAAAGAAATTTTTTTCTTAATCCTAAAAGCTCTGAGAGAAAAGAATATTTTGACTTATTAAAATTATTGAAATATTAGTTAAAACTTGTCGCAAATGTTTAAATATTGCAATGTTAGATGAGTCCGAACGATTCCCAAAATTTGAAAGCTCTAGCTTGATGGGAAGTTGGTTAAATTAACGATCGAAAATTTGATGACACACTCACACAGACACACACTCACTCACACCAAGTGAAATTCAGAAAAACGTTCTAAAAAAAGGTCACAAGGGTGCCTCGGGTCATGATGTCCGCACTTACGTAAAGAAAGCAAGTCCCTTGGTCCCTGTATAATCCCCCCAGGAGCAAGGGTGTCCAGCTACACCCCGAGATCTAGGGCACCCATTTTAGTCGGCTCTGAGGACATGTATGAGCTACAGTGGGAGTATTTTTTCATACCCAGTCTCTACAAGGTACTCCAAAATAGCATGGATAGTTTAAAAAATTGTTTCTGAAAAATGACAAATTAATGTCAATATCGAATTTTGTAAAAGCATTCGCTATTATAATTATTAAAATCACAACAAAGGTATTACATAAAGTTGCGTTAAAATGAATTGAGATAAGATATATATACATACCATAAATCAATCGAGGGTTTCGCGCTTAACGAATTTACGATCTATATCGGTAACTACTAAATTCTCAGTGATACATTTTGTTGTATGAAAGCAAGACTTGTGGAAAATACATACGAAATATACAATTATTAGAATCTGAATATATCGAAATTTTTTAAATAGTTGACCTTAATTAAGAAATTGTGAAAGGAAATCACCTAATTGCTTTAATTACAGATATATTTAAATCTGAAATATTAATTAAATTTGATAATAAAATTAAAGGCAATTGAAATTCTAAATCTCAATACTGTTGCAGGCTTACGGTATTTTAAATTATTTAAATTTGCTTTTTTCATGATTGCTTAAAGTGATTATTAGAAAAACGTCTTCTTACAGTAGATCTGAATTTACACCATTTATGGAATGAATTATTGAAAGTTTTCTTATGCACAAATCAAGTTTAGTTTAGTTTTTATTAACGTCGCACTAGAAGCAACACGAGGGCTATTGGCGACGGACCTCGTAATTTTGAACCACGGTCAAGTGACGAGGACGACACCTGAGCTGGCACCCCAATCTCCTAACATCCACACCACGCCAAAGGGAGGACTTTGGGCCCCGAACAGATTTAACGTGCATCAGCCCCGGCTACACGGCGGGTCTTTGGCGGCCAAAGATCGAACCCACAACTGAACGAAAACCGCAAATCGCTAGTCCACGACCTTGACCACTAGGCTACCGCGACCCTATGCACAAATCAAACTAAATTGCCTCCAACACCTAGTTTAGTTTTTTTTTTTATTATTAACGACACACTAGAAGCAAAGCGAGGGCTATTGATAAAGGACCTCGTAATTTTGAACCATGGTCAAGTGACGAGGACGACATCTGAGCTGGCACCCCTTCTCCCTACTTCCTCTCCACGCCTTTGGGAGGATTTTGGACCAGAACAGATTTAACGTGCATAAGCGCCGGCTACACAGCGGGTTTTGCTCAACATCTAGGTGTAAGAAATAAAAAAAATAGAAAAAAAATCGTAGACAAGGATCTAAAATAGAGAACGATCTCTAGAGAATACTCAAGGCACCAAAATGGTAAAGAAAGATCATTAAGGTACTGTGGGCGCACGGTTTTCCTTCTTGCCTAAAACTCATTTATAAATGATGTCCAAAACACAGAAATCAGTAATTTTTCTGATAAAAGTACTCTCCAATCTTTACCAAATATTATTTTTATTTTATGAAACATTATGGTCAATAAATAACATATTTATAAAACAGGAATTTTAATAAATTTTGAATACAAACAATAAAATATAAAATCATGACATTTAAGTAAAATAATCATTTTCTTTAATATCCTTATGGTATATTTGCGTCTGAAAATGAAATATCAAATATTAATTTCTCAAATCAATGTTTTCCTCCTAACTTTCAATGAATAAGAAGTAACTTATCTTTACACAAGCACATATTATTTTTATTAATATTATTGCAATTTAGCTAACCCAAGTTTCATTTCAATGGTAAGCTCAATATGACAGTCCGTTTGGGATTTTAGAAACAAAGTTCTTTAAGCCAACTTCCAAATCGGCATTAAATTCGAAAGTATTGAGTGCGTGAATTATACAAGCGACAGCGTGTTCTGGAGCTTCACTGACACCTTCGAAATAAACTTTGAATGCAATATCCGATACAAAAGCTAAGAATTCAATTACGATTTCATGGTAATACGGTAAATTACAATACATGTATGTAATTGATTCTAAGAATTGCTTGAAATTTTTATAATCAACATCTCGATTACCTCTTGTAAACCATCCATCAAATTGGTCTATGATCAAAAGCCTTGCATTTTGACGTGTTCTTATAACAGCCTCTAGAATTTCATTTGAAAAATTATCCTCTTCATCCAATCCTGGATAACATGGAGTCCAATCAACGCCATTGCAAAGAAATATGCGTCGAATAAATTCTTTTGCAAACAACATTCTACTTTTAAATAACGGTGATGATACTGGATTATCATTAGAATTATCAACAATCATGATTAACTTTTAAAGTTGATATTATCCTGTCAATTCGAATTCTTTACAAGATTTAATATCAATCAACTATTACGCTGTTATGGTTCTTAAAATAGCATTAACCACTTGGAGATCTAATTTTGCTCGTTCGCTTACATAACGTACTGCACGTAAGATATAGCTCTTGTTTAAATATCATAAATCGGTACCGATGCCATTTATTTAAGAAAAAAATTATAACGCTACACCACCTAAAATAAATATTATTATCAAACTTTATCACTTTAAAGCAGTCTCGGCAGCCGAATTGCTATGGTTGCCAACTCGTGACTAGCAATATCATATTACATATTCCATCCTAATTATGGCAGAAGTAGCTTAGTGGTTATAGTCACGGATTCGACGCTGGCGTTGTTTTAATCTAAACGTAGTTTCGATCCTGATACCTCCAAAGATCCGCCATGTAGCGGGCTTATATACATTTAATCTCCTTGAAATCCCAAGTCCTTATTATAACGTGGACGTATGGAGAGGGAAGTGTTAACTCAGGTGACATCCTACTCTTTTGAATGAAGATCAAAATTACGAGATCCATCGCCAATAGTCTGCGTGTTTCCTCTCTGTGAGACGTTAATAAAAAATCATAACTAATCACATCCAATCCTAATTCCATTAAAGAGCCATTGTATGTCACATGTCACATATTAAACTATCAGCATCACCTGCCGGCAGAGTATGGAAGTTAAATTAGCGGGATACCAGATCGTGTATCATCATTAAATGGTGCTTTAAAATTACGAAGATCATCGTCGATAGTTCTTTCTTTGCTACTAAATGCGATGTTAATTACGAATCAATCATCCCTTGATATCCTTTGAATCAATGTCTGAATATTATCTTATCTGTTATCTCCAATCATAAGCTGAGTGTTTGAGTTATGATACCATTAATGACATCATATAGTAGGGACGTTGGATGTTAAATCTAGCAGTACTCAAAATACTCACATTAATACAAAGGTGATGTTGATATTTTAGGACACTTCAGCTGTCGACCTCGTCCTCTGACCGTAGTACAAAACCGAAAGTCTTTCAGATTGTGGTTGGCAGACCTGTGTGTTGGAGAGAAATACATAAGGAGAAGTGTTCTGTATAAAAAAATCTCTCGGTACATAAAATATAAATTTACACATTAACACGAAAATACTTTGAATGCATTTCGATTCAGAATGTAGCAGCTCTTATTACTCAGCTGTGTAGATATTTAAATCTTGAAATTCCACCATTATTAAAATAAACCTCCTTAGATAAGAAGTTGGTGATTTATTCATGAGATCACAACAAACTTTTAATAATACTTCTAATTTCTTAATCACTTAATATAAGCAGATGAATTTGACGCTTAAATTGTTTTGATTTTAAACATAGATCAACATAAAGTTTCTTAAATGTGTTTTTATTAATAAAAGTTCAACAGTAATACCTCGAAGTACATTAAAATTATACCTATACGGGATACAAATCCTCTCGCTGACGTAACAAGTAATTTTTTAAAGTGACTTATTGCTAGATTGTTTATTTTAAACCATGAGATATATCATACGACTGTTTATTAACTTTGCACTGAGAAGCAACATGAGAGCTATTGGTGTTGGACTTCGTAATTTAGAGCCTCGTTAGAGGACGGTGACGAGGAAGTGATGAGGACGATACCTGAGCTAGCACATCCCTGTTTAAACTTCTATGCCATGCCAACGGGGTCACTTAGGACCTCAACAGATTTAATGATTATCAGCCCCACTACATGGTGGCTCTTAAGTGACAATGAGACTCAAAACCAAGACTCAATGAAAACGTCAGCCACAGGATCATGAACCTGACCATTTGAACTAATACCTCTAAGTGAGTGTTCCTCTATTGTAAAGTTTATTGGTGCAAGAGCCATATATGACTATGCTGCTCCAAACAAGATTAAACTGTGGTCTAGACGTGAAGTTGAAAAAAAATAAAGTGGTTGACAAGAAGAAGGATCGAAAAAAGAGAAGGATTGCTAGGGTACCTCAGGAGTACGTCCCCCGTTTTTACCAAAGACAGTAAACCCCATGGGAAAGAAAAAAGATCATTAGGGTGCATTGGGGTCATAATGCCCGTACTTACCTGAAGATGGCAAGTTCCTGACGACGCCTGATATAATCCGCAGGGCAGGGTGCCCGGCTATACCTCCAGACGCTGGGTACCCATTTTAGTCGCCTCTTACGACATGTATGAGCTACAGTAGGACTATTCTGTCATTCCCGGTCACCACATGGGGCCCACTTCTTCCAGGAAAAGTTCCTGAAAGTGTCGATTTAGAGTTCGAACTCATATTTTATTCATATAGTGGGCTAGACAATCAACAACAGCGGAAAAGACCAGTTTATTAAATTAAAAAGACCAGTTTATTATGAGTTGGACCCTTAATGCCATGACCGAGGCTGATGCGCGTTTAATCTATCAAGGCTCAAAGCCCTCCAGTTGGGGTGGTGTGTATGTTTGGAGAGGGAGATTCCAGCTCAGGTTTCGTCCTCTTCTCTTGACCGAGATTCAAAATTATAAGGTCTATTACCAACAGCCATCGTGTTTCTTCTAGTTCGATATTAATAAAACCCCTTACTCACTATTTTAAATTTATTCAGTGTTACGTTTGAAATGTTATACAATAATAGTTAATTATTTAATTTTACTGCAATATCATTCAAAATACTTTGAATTAAACTTTCCCTACAAGCTAAACGAAGACTCTTGATATTTTTCTGAGCAATGAACAATCGATGAAGATCGCACCAGAGCTTTTATCTCTCTCAACTTTGGCACTATGCTGCGTTACGATTTGCAGGACCAGTTCCATTTATTAAAAACAGTCTGTATTCTTTTTCTTGGTGACTCTCTAGTAGAATTATAACTCAATTTTCCGACTCGACATCTGCGTCGCCTACCACGAAGGTCACTCAATAGCTCCATAAGATGTAGATACCATAGGTATCTCCATATGATGATAACTGGAGTACAGTCACTAGATAAAAAATACAAAAATCTTCGATAACTTTCTCACTTCTCATAACAACTGCCTCCCCGATACTTACTTTGCTTAAGTGAATCCTTGAAGTGCATTTCCGGGAACCATGATCCCCCGAGGAACCTAGTGATAGTTTCCTATCCTTTAGGGCTTACTGTCTGCGGTAATCACTCCCTCTGCAGTAATCACGAGTATCACTCCCCAAGAGTACCCTAGCTATCATTCACTACTTTCGGCCCTTCTTCTTAATTATTTTTTTTGTTTGGTGCAGCATAGCCATGCATGGCTCTTGCGCCATTTATAACACTACCCTCTCTCACCACAACTGAATAAATTTAATATCATTCTTAACCTTCTTGCAGACTCCCTCTCTATATACGTGGGATCGCGAAAGGTTACCTGTATTTTTCAGATACGCTATTGTGAAATATTATTTTATCAGATTATTTAGTAAAATGAGGTTATATTTTGTTACGAGTCAACAAGTATACTTTATTTAATCACATGTCGCTTATAAATTAAGCCTATATTTGGAAAATCGGAAAAAATAATATTATTCATAAAAATGTAATAAACTTTTGAAATGACATGAAAATCAAATAAATAAAGAGGCGAATAACTATACTGAAGTATTTACATTTGTATTAGAAAGTTAGGAACACTATACTAAAGTAAAAAATGAATTCAATTTTGTATAAAAAGAAATAAGAAATTAGTCTTTATAGTCAGTGCACTCAGCGTTGTAGTCTACGCAAAAGTGCTCCAGATATATCATGTTCTGTCTTGTCTCATAATGAACCACGTGGTCTTAGTACAATTATCCCTTTAGAGGAAGATTTTCTTTTAAACTCTTTAATTCATAGCTCACTTTGCTGAGAGTTAGGCTCTCTTTAGCCAAAGTTTCCTTTCACGCGGGCATTTGCAAGCTGTCACAGTTATTTTCTTCTTATTAGTGTTTCTTTTCTTTTGGTCATGATCAGTTCACAAATTGAGCAAATCGTTTAGGAACAGTCTTGCGTTTCTCTGAATGATATGATAAGATAGTATCTCTTAGTGGCGCAATAGCCGGATGTGGCTATACTGCGCCAAATAAAGCAAATATTTGATCTAGACATTTGAAAAAAGGGGAAAAGAAATGCAAATTGATTGACAACAAGGAAGCTCAAAAATAGAGAAGGATCATTATGGTATCCACGGTGCGCATCACCCGTGTTCATCAAAGATAGTAAACCCCATAGGAACGAAAAAGATCATTACGCTCAGTCGAGGTCATGATGCCCGTATTTGGAAAAAGAAGGAAAATCCTTAATTCCCTAAGCCTACAAGACGAGTGTCCTGAAATAATCCCAAAGAGGCATGGTGCCAGTTATACCCCCACGCACTGGGTACCCATTTTAGTCTCCTTTTACGACATACACGATCTACATTGAGACTATTCTTTCACACAAGGTCACACCACACGAGTAGAGTTTTTCTGAAATACAAATGACACATGGGGAATCTTATTAATGCCTCGAAATTTAGACGATTTTAGATATGACTGGAAATAGAACAAAGTGGCTGGGTAGAATAGCGAAACGCAAACATTCATACCGCCTTCTAGCACATGGAATTTAGGCGAAATAAACTCAAGTATATCTCTTAAATACACGCCCCCTTTAGAAAGTTATAATCTCTAAGGGAACTAAGTTATAAAGTTAGATAATTAATAATTTTTTAATTTTATATACATAAATACAACATAGTTAAAAATATAAAATCTAAAAAATAATCTTTCAATCTCATATGCCATGTTTTTTTTCTTTAAATATATATATTTTTTTATCTTTAATTTAATTTAAACACCTAATTTAATAAGATTCTGTTCACTATCCTTTCGGAATTTGAATTACGGTGAGTTAAAATCACCCCTGTTATGTTAAATATGGGCATATATAATATTCGACAAAAGGTAATTTAATACTCAGAACTTATCAAAGCAGTTTTTTTACTCCGTTTGATCGATCGATATTTTTAAAACGTTTTTCTGAATTTCACTTGGTGTGTGTGTGTGTGTGTGTGTGTCATCAAATTTTCGATCGTTAATTTAACCAACTTCCCATCAAGCTAGAGCTTTGAAATTTTGGGAATCGTTCGTACTCGCCTAACAATGCAATATTTAGACATTTGCGACAAGTTTTAACTAATATTTTCTTTAATAATGCAGTTTAGCCCAAACACTTGGCGCGATTTCAAAAATTGGCACCAAACTTGGCAATTTTTTTTGTTTGGCTGAACGTTAAATCCGTGAAACGGAACAGGGTAGCCACATTTGGCAAAATACTGCCAAATAATTCTTGTCGCCAAGGATAAACCTTTCCTGAATTCTGGTTCCCATTTTTTTTAATAGAATGACTTACAAACTTTCAAATGCATGTTTTGATTTTATGAGTATTATGAATTTCTTAATATGCTCACAAATGTATCTTTTTAAGTAAATTTTAAAGTTAAAAATAACTAACAGTTTTAACTAATATTTCAATAATTTTCTTTAATAAACTTTGCAACCATATAAAAACGTTATTTTTAAAAACGTTGGTTTTTATATCGAATTATTTAGCTTTAAAAATACAGAGTTATTGCGGAAAATCAACAGTATTAATTATAAAAAATTATTGTAATCATTGTTATAGTAAATAAAAGTGAATCGTTCAGAGTATCGGTTTTCTTAGATATTTGGACCCTCATGTAAATTCCCCGCAAAAAATAGTGATATTTCTCTAGAAATATAGATAAAGAAGTTAAGATTTAAAAATTTTTCTAAAGTTAAGTGGCGGAATACTATTTTATAATTGTTATATATATATATGAATCAATGGTCCTTAGAAACAGGTAAAATTTCCAGTCTCAATGATTATTTCAACAATTTTATTGAAATAAAAATTTCTTTCAAAATATTAATTTTAAAACTTAAATTAAAACTGTATGAAAAGAAAATTCCATTATATATTTATGTAATATAATATAGAAATTTAAAAAAATGAATTTTTACTAACAGTTTCAAATCATATTTATTACCAGTGAGAAATATTAATAACAATATGTATTTTACAGAGAGTATTTACATATTACAAGGTATTTTATTAATGTTTTTCCCAACAATTTGAATTATTTTTAATATATAAATAAAATTTATTTTAAACATAAGTGGAGAGAAAAATTCTTACGTTAAAAAATTATTTTATGAATATAAAAGATTAAAAAACTTGGTTTTTTTGCAAAATTTAAAAAGAATATACCACATCAATTAAAAAAGAAGTTGGAGAAAATACAAAATTTAAATATCGTAATCTACTTTTAAATCTATTTTGTATTTTTTTCTCAAAATTCTTCAGAAGTAAAATGAAATAGTTTGCTTACTCATTAATTTAAATTTTATTCTTTTCATTTTTAATAAATATCAGAGAGTATGAACTGTTATCCTAAAAATAAAGCGTTTTAAAAAATTTTCATTTTTATGAAAGCATTATCCTTTCCAGTCGTATAATGCTGCATGGATAATAAGCTTATGAGTTCTTTATTAGAAAAAAAAAATAATAAAATGAATCACAAAGCACATTTTATTTGTGGAAAAATTATTTAAATTAATAATCAAACTAAAATTTGAAACTAATTATGCAGATTTGAAGGCGAAGAAATTCTTTCAAAAACAAGTAAACATTTTAAAATAAATATATAAAATAAATGAAATGCTGAAAACAATCTGTAAATAAGAAAAGGTATTAATAATGACAAAATACGCAAATGAGTCTTACTATTAAATTTCACTTACGAAATTTTTTTAAACTCTTACTGAAATTTTTTTTGAAGGAATTTAATAACAATAATTAGATTTTATGGTTTTAGGGTGAATTTACTTAACTTAAATGACGCTTATTAATTTAATTGGACTTAAATTATTTACTATTTTTTAAGTTATGTTAAAAATGAATAATTTTTTTTCAGAAAATATAAAATTGTCTTTTGTAAAAATAAAATTTGTTAAATCACCCTTCTTACGATTACTTCTGAATATCATTTATTGGAATTAATTGTAATTTGCATTATAAACTATTTATTCCTAATTATTTCTTTATATAATAAAATGGATTCCAAAATGGAAAATTTCTTTTTTAGAAGTTACTTATATTAATTTAATTCTTCAGTATTTCACATTATTATTTCCATTTGAACTATTAAGAATGAAATTAATTTTATCTGTCATTAATGTGGACTGTGAAAATTATTCAGAATATTTTTTTTTTTATGACTACTTTTAATTTCTCCAATAATTATTTTTTAATCCTACATAAACAATGATTATTTTGTATTTAGAGATTATACTTCTAAATAATGGTCATTCCATACCATTATTTAATTTGTGGGCTCAAACTGTTATTTACCAAGGAGTGAAATGGGTAATGATCATAATAACGAATTGATTCTTAAGTGACTATAGTTGAGGATTTATCAGTTAAATGACGCATTTTCTCAAAAAAAATTCATTTTTCTTACTTTCAGTTCGTGTTAAACTATAATAACTAAATGTATTTTGGTGACACATTTCGTAACTCTAAAATTAAATAAAATAACAGAGGTGTTGGATGAGTTTATATCTGATTCTTTTAAATTCCATACAATGATACTTGAGAACTTTGAGGCTAAATTTTATGCTACGGATGCTGAGAATGTCAAATATGTAGTACTCATACTTCTTTAAGCTAATAAGTTTTTTAAATATTTTGTAAAATAATCGAGTCAAAGAATTTGATTATAGTTTTATAAATAACTTGTAAGAAATGAGCTATTTATCTGCTCAATTTGGCGGCATTGACTTTTTTAAGCAGTTATCTCTTCTGTCGTTAAACATAAGATCCAATGATGTTTAATTTTCACAGGGATATTCAACTTCATTATTTTTTCATTGTCTGTTTAAAAGAATAGCATTGCTTGTAACAACATTTTCAACATGTAATTGTCATTCATTAGCTTAAATTGCCTCTTCTCTTCCAAAAGATAACATAAACATCAGTGATACTGTTTTTAGAATAATTAAAATAATACTTTTGAAATTTGACCATCAAACATATCACATCTCCACCGTACTGGATTGTTTTTGAGAAAGAATAAAAGGCAATAAAATGTTTATTAAATTAAAATTGAATCAAGAAGTACCCTTTGATAACAAATTGTTCTATAAATATGAATCTGGTGTGAACATATAAAATAAATATTTAATTTTTATTCAAATATACAGAAAAATAACCTTTAGTATTATTGAGGTGTGTAAAAACTATTCATGTAAGGAAACAAATGCAAATCACTGTCATAGATCAGTGAGTTCCTTAGTGATAAATGATTTTTCCTCTTGAAATGTATATGATTTATAACAAAATTTTAGTTTGATAAACAAACGTAGAATTTTCGATATGTGCCATAGGTCTAATGAAGATTGCTATCATGAAAAAAAAATGATCATATATCTTCGTAGCGACGGTGAAACATACAAGGAAATGATTTTGTTATTTTTTTGGCGTTGCGGTGTTTATCCCCGTGGAGGGAGAGAGAGTACTTGACACTGGAATGCTAGGGTCTGTGGTTCCGATTGGTTCCGATGAAAAGTTGACCGATTACTTTTTGATGCGTCTTTATTAATTACACGAAAATAGACGTCTCTCTCGAACTCGTTATTAAGGCATTTATACTCCTGATGTTGATGTTGAAGATAGCTGCCTCATATTCCTACTCCAGTGTCATTGTGATGAATCGAAGAGAAACATTCTAATATTTTTAAAAGAAGGTTACTTTTTTTCCAGCAATTACTACAATTGATATACAACTCCTGCCTGTTATTCTGAGTTTTGCCTAAAACTGTTACCATTTGCCATCAGCGGCTGTCTCTATTTGAGTGGCGGGTCTCATTGACGCGTGCGCCGTAACTAGAATAACACTAATTATGATTTATGTGTGGTTGTCGTAGTTAGACACACGTAGGCAAGGGTTTGTGTCGGAGGCATATACAACCAGTAGTTTTAGACTGCGCTGACATTTAGGGTTCAAATCCTGGCTCGCCACTTCAGAGTCGAGTGATTTTCGACCTCGGAGGGAGAGAGTCGTTGGTTGACCATGGAGTGCAAGTGGCTGTTTCGAACTCTGATCCAGTGGGTTAGGAGAAAAGTTCACTCGTCGCCTTTATAATACGCCGTTCTCAACTAGACTAAAATGCATGTATCTTTCAGACAAGTAATTAAGGCAGTTTAACTTCGGGTGATGTAGTTGATGAAAGCCGTTGCAATTTATTAAACAACGCTCTACAGCGAAATCCATTATTCAGAGCATTACGGTTTCTACAATATTACTTTACGTTGTTCGTTTGGATTAACTTACCTATCTATGTGGACAGGTGTTTTATCGCTTGTTCATTGAAGAAATATCCGAAAATAAGTGCTCTTTAGTTTATAGTAGAATTAAAAAAAAGAACTAACGCAAGTGTATTAGCTGACGCACCTTTAGGTACCATCAGAAATGTGCAACAAGGTTTTCATGACCAAAAAAAAAAAAAAAAAACTCATCTAAATGAATGAAAAGTATAAAACATTATCTACGCCTGGAACATTATTGTTTACAAATTTCATGAGCCTTAGGTTAATATGCCTCGATAGTTAACGATCTTGATAACGATAAGTGACTGACAGTCGACATGAATGGAACAAGAGTTATGTGTAGCTATGCTGCGATAAGCAAGGTATAAGTGTGTTTTATACTTTTAAGAAAAAAATGAAAAAAAAAACACACACACACACACAAATAAGTGATAGGGAACAAAAATTGAAAACAAAATTAATGATTATTCTTTTGTAATGCTATGTAAATTATCGTAAAACAATTCTGAGAAATTAAACGAAATTTTTATAACAAAAATCGAAAGTTCTATGCAAATTTTTACGAAGAGCATATTTAGCCACCCAAGGTTCGCTTTTTTATAATTATTATTAAATTGCTCAAATATAAATAAAGAATTAAAACAAACGATGAAATATCCAGAAATTGACAATAGTAAACTTTTCCGATATTAAAATTAAAGCCAACTATAAATTATTAAATTGAATATATTTAGTTTAGTTTAGTTTTTATTAACGTCGCCCTAGAAGCAACACGAGGGCTATTGGCGACGGACCTCGTAATTTTGAACCACGGTCAAGTGACGAGGACGACACCTGAGCTGGCACCCCCCTCTCCTAACATCCACACCACGCCAACGGGAGGACTTCGGGCCCCGAACAGATTTAACGTGCATCAGCCCCGGCTACACGGTGGGTCTTTGGCGGCCAAGGATCGAACCCGCGACTGAACGAAAACCGCCGGCCGTTAGTCCACGACCTTGACCACTAGGCTACCACGTCCCCTTAATATATTTAAGCTAATTATAACTGAATTTAAAGGTAATGATAAATTATTAAATTTAATATTATATCAGCTGTATTTAATTAAAATTGAAGGAAATGAGAACAAATTGAAAAATGGTCTGTTACGCCAAAACGTCCCCCCCCCAAAGCAATAGCCTCTTAGGTGGCTAAAAAGCCTGCAATGATAAGCATCTGATGTGAATTTGTTGATAAACTTTAGATAGCAAATTACCTCAGAAATCTTTGGCGCAAGAACAAAATATGGCTGTGCTTTGCAAAACAATGTGTAACTGTCTTCCAGACGTAAGAAAATGTTATAAAATTAAGGTTTGATATGCAAGAAGCGCCTTTAAGGTATCAAGGGGAATATCATCCCATGGTATCATCCAATTACAGTAAATCCCATGGTAAACAAACAGTTCTCTAAGGTTCTTTGGTTTTTAGATTTTAGTTTAGTTTAGTTTTATTAACGTCGCACTGAAAGCAACACAAGGTTATTGGTGACAAACCTCGTAATTTTGAACCATGGTTAAGTGAAGAGGACGACACCTGAGCTGGCACCCCCTCTCCTAACATCCACACCACGCCAACGGGAGGACTTTGGGCCCCGAACAGATTTAACGTGCATCAGCCCCGACTACACGGCGGGTCTTTGGCGGGCAAGGATCGAACTCGCGACTGAATGAAAACCGCAAGCCGCGCTTGGGCCTCGACAAATTTAACGTGCATTAGCTCCGGCTACACGGTGGCGGCCAATGATTGATTCCGCGACTGAACGAAACCGAAAGCCACGAGTATGAAGCCTTGACAATTAGGCTACCGCAGCAGCTTTCGTTTGAGCAATAATTATATACTTTAAACATTATAAATTTCTAATTAAATTGAAAATAAAAAGGAGGAAGACAAAATCAAATTCAAATGTTCTTTAATAACATCTTAAAAGTATTTAAAAGGTTAAAAAGACAGCTAAAATCATGCACAATAACATTGCAAGTAAAATTAAGACATACGAGTCTGTCAATTCTTATGCAATCAACGATACCCTTGAATCGTGGATTGAAAAATATTTTCAATATAATATTCTTCAAATGTTCGAATAATGAAATTTTGCATAACTGTTGAATCAAATAGAGTTTCAACGATAACTTCATATTCGTACGTTCTCGTACATTCCGTTCAATACTAACCGGCTAAAATTTGCAAATGTTCTTTAATAACATTTTAATATCTAAAAGGTTAAAATGAGACTATTAAAATCATGGACAGCAGTGACATTTCATGTAAAAAAAAACACAAATCAGTTTCTATTCTTTCGTAATCAAAGATACCCTTCAACTGTTGATTTGTAAATTTTTCCAATATAATTTTCCTCAAATATTAGAATAATGAAGTTATTTTTCTTGTTTATTTAAGACAGATTTCCGAAGATAATTTCATATTCATACTGTCTCATTAATTCTATTTTAAGCAAATCGGTTAAAATGTATAAATGTTCTTTAATAACATTTTAAGAATATCTAAAAAAGTTAAAAAGACTACTAAAATCATGGACAATAGTCACATTGTATGTAAAAAGAAAACAAAAGTCAATTTCTATTCTTCCGTAATCGACAATATCCTTCCACCGTTGATTTGTAAATACTTTCAATATAATTTTCCTCAAATATAGGAAGAAGAAAATGTCTTATACTCGCTGATTTACAAAGAGTCCCAAAGATGACTTCATATTCACACTGTAGTGCAAATTCATTCCAAAACGAATCGGATAACATTTGCTGTTGTCTCATGCTAACGATTGTTTTATAAATAGAGCAAAGTGATATCAGTGGTGCAACTGTATCTGATATGCAATACGTGTAAGCAGTACTTTTGGAAACGACGCACAAGTATTCCAAAAATGATTTACAACTAACTGGCTTACTCAAAAACATGCGTCTAAAATATTGACAAAGTATTTCATGTGCAATGAGACAGTCTTTTCCTTCCATAAAAGTTACATACAATTGATGGGAAAATATATTTTCCGTGGTGTCTAAGTAATGCTTCAAAGTTAATTTTACAACTGCAGTAAAAGAATTATCATCTGAGTTTTTAAACTCATCAGTTGGCTCCCAATCTAAGTGTGGATAGTATTCAAAAAGTACAAATCTAATCAAATCTTTACTAAAAGTATAATCCAGGTTTTTCTTGTTCATATTTCCTGCATGTAGAAGGGAGTTTTTCCACCATTTGTAATCTTCTAATGAAGAGCGCATGTCTCGAATCACATATTAATATTGATATGCAATATCAAATAAGAAATATTTCGAGGTTGTTTTTATTTTTGGACGTTGTGTAATGATTTATAGATTGTATTATAGACTGCCAAATATTGATTTACTGATTGTTTATTAATGTCGCATTTAAGGCAACTGGTTACATAATTCCTGACTTTGAATCATGGTCAAATGGCAAGAATGACACCTGAGCTGACACCCCAATCTCGAAGTTTTCACACCATTCACTGCCTGGTAAATTTAACGTAAATCACCTCCGCCTGGTGACAGGTCTTTAGTGGTATGAGGTATCAAAACTCATGAGTTGAGGCTTTAGTTATTATGCTAATACTGAATGTGTCTTTTCCTACTAGATTCAAGGTCCTATAACCATAGCTGAAATTCAAGGTCCTATATCCATAGCCATAGTAATTTTGAACTACGGTAAATTGAATGATTACTTATTCACATCGCACTTAAAAGTAACACTAAGGATAATTGTGACGGACTTCGTAATTTTGAGTTTCGGTCAAGTGATGAGGTACAAAAACCTTAACTGGCAATCGCTCTCTGAAGTTGCACATCACGCCAAGGGGAGCAATTGGAAATTCGACAGAATTTTAATGTATCACAACCCACTGTCAAATACGACTTTGTTATTAATTTAATTTTATTCATTCTTCTGTGCAATTTAATTTTATTTATTCTTCTGTGCAATTTAATTTTATTCATTCTTCTATGCAATTGGGCCGCGGTAGCCTAGTGGCCAAGGTCGTGGACTAGCGGCCGGGGTTTTTCGTTCAGCCGCGGGGTCGATCCTTTGCCGCCAAAGACCCACCGTGTAGCCGAGGCTGATGAACGTTAAATCTTTTCGGGGCCAAAAGTCCTCCCATTGGCGTGGCGTGGATGTTAAGAGAGGGGAGTGACAGCTCAGGTGTCTTCCTCGTCACTTGACAGTGGTTGAAAATTACGAGGACCATCGCCAATAGCCCTTCTAGTGTTGCTTCTAGTGCGACGTTAATAAAAACTAAACTCTTCAATGCAAATGGAAAAATTTATAATTGTATGAAAATAAACACTGTACTATTTTTTTGCCTTGTATCGCAATACAATTTTCTTGGACGAAACCTAATTTTGATTACCCACTCACCGTACATTATAGTTATCAATCAGTGGAGCTTAGGAACCGACGCACAGGATTTTCATTTTCATTCCAACGTACAATTGCAGCAAAAGGCAATTTCTGCTGAAAACTTGCGGTTATGGAAATACACCTACATTACACTAACGTAAAATTTCTTTTCAGGCATTGAACCTGAATTCATCTGATCTATGAGAGATTATTGAATTATTTTTGTCTGAACTGAATACAGTGTTGCTTCATGTTTGTAGGTCTAAACTTCATTCCTTGCACATTGTTACATAAAGTAATGCTACTGAAAATTTTGTCCAAAAATCCAAGACATGCCCAAGAACCGGCCGTGATTTCATTAAATCCATTAAAGTGTGATTATTATAAAATATTACAATAATTTAATCGCGATTGACAGGTCTTCCTGAAAAATTCTAAATTCGAGAATAAAAATGTCTCTTTCTCAACTGAGGATCCTAATTTTAAATACTTGTCGCTTATGTTATTTATAGCCGTTGTATTATCGATAAACTTAATGTAAGATTTTATTTCAAGATAACAACGTTCCTGCTGCAAGTTTTTGACAAATTATTGACCCAGATCCAAAAATTGCAAGAAAATATTTTTCCTACTCGTATATCAGTGAATTCATTTCATACTGAATTGTTCAGTGAACAGTTATAAAATTATTACTAATAACAATTCTAAAATTAACTAACAATTAATAATAAAATAAAAAAATATAACATTGAACAGTTCATACTGAATTGATCATTGGATTAGTACTTTCATAATTGTTAAGTTGCTGTTTGTCTTAACATTTTTTTACTTTAACAGTTTCCCAATTTAATCGTCATTACTGATTGTTATCATGAAATATTTCGTAGACTGCCCAGCGTTCTATTTATAGATTAGAATCTAAGACAACATGCAAAAAAAATAACCAAATATTAATCGCATTTCTATTCTAATTAGTGTAACTAAAAAATTTTGATGATGAACTTTAAGTATTGTTATAAAATCGTTTCTCATAAATACTCCAAAATTCATTATTTTACGCACTTAGTTAAAGCTCATATGCCATTTAAGATCACTAAACTAAACTTAGCTATATGAGGGATTTATTTTTCGTAATTAAATAATAGAATGTGAGTGAGCGAATGAATGGAAAGGTTATTGGCGTAAGAACTAGATGTGGCTATGCTGCGCCAAACAAAAAACTAATGGTCTAAACGTGAAAAAATTGAAGAAAAGACAAAAATTGATTGACAAGTAGAAAGGTCAAAAAATAGAGAAGGATCGCTAGGATATCCCGGGAGAGCGTAACCTGTATTTACCAAAGGCAGTATACCCCATAGGAAAGAAAATATTACTAGGGTACCAATGATGCCCGTACTTAATTGAAGAAAATAAGACCCTGAGATCCATTGATATAAGCCCAGGGGTAGGGTACCCGTTACACCTACAGACGCTGGGTACCCATTTCAGTCGCCTCTTACGACATTCATGAGCTACAGTGGTACTATTTTGTCATTTCACCTTTTCCGGTATTATGGCTTATATTTCTTCCATGTTATGCTTAATATCTGGTTACCGATATATATATATATATATATATATATATATATATATATATATATATATATATATATATATATATATATATATATATATTAATATATTTGATTACTGTATGAACTTTTTTTTTCTGTATTTTTCAATTCTTTATCTATACAGTGATTCTTCTTTTTGTCCATTATATTGATTTTTATCTCTTAAACGCAGTTCATTATTCTAATTTCGTGAAAGTATAGTGACAGAGATAGAATATGTGTATCTGTACATAATATCTTGACTACAATAGACTCACAATCTGAAGGTCGAATAAACTGTTAATTCTGATTTTTATGTGCAACAGTATATTGATAACAAAGTAGTGCATTCAACTATAATTTACGCGTTGCTTTTGATTTTTAATATAGACTTGTACGTACATGAGTTTGGTGAGCCATTAATACAGCCAAATGGCCGAGAGAAAACTTCATTCGGTATGAAATAGCAGCAAAACCCATAGCTGCAAAAATATTATTAATGTTCTTATTAAATTAAGGAATATCTTCAAGATATGAATAATGAGAAAAAAGGAACTTGAAATTTACGTTAAGAGAGAGCAATTTTAAAAGTGAGTTTGAAAGAGAAGTAGTGACAAGTTAGAGAAAGGGTAAATGATAAGTGGAATCTATTGTCACTGCACTTGCCCTTTTATGGTTAGGTTAAAAACTTCGCCAGATACCCAGAGAACCCCCTAAAATGGATATTACTCGAGCTTCATTGGCTGAATTCTCATGGGATCAGGCTCTGTAAAGCTCTGACCCAGAACAAACACCATATAAAACCAAATTTAGGCTTAGACAAGAATTTAACGAACGCACTAAAGGGGCCGTATCATAGCTGTTGCAATAATGTAGTTAAACAAAAAAAGTTTACATAAAAATATAATTTTTCATTATTATCAGAAATGGTGACAGCAATGTAAAATACGACTCAAATTATTATTCTTACTACATAATCAATTTCTTCGGGGAAAATAATTCCCGCTTCACTTTTTTTAAGATATATTTTTCATATTTTCAAGAATTACTATTTTATTTTTGAGAATTTATTGAAATTTTGAAGCATCGAGAAAGAGGACTAGACTATAGTTAATATAAGCCGATTCCTATCATACAGTATATGACTGCTGCTCACATTTTCACATTAAAATAGACTTAAAAGAAACAAAATATCACAATTTTATTTTACTCAAAAATATTCACAAGCAATGGAATGAAAAGACATGAAAAGCTGTTTCACATTTCACCAAGAAAATGACACTCTGTTTTATAGATTAGTTAAATAGTCCCTTTTCGTGACAAGCCCCACAAATGAAGTTGTTTTCGTTCGGCGCAAATCATAAATAAAACTTGTTTCAAAAGTGTCAAAATCTGTTTCGTATTGGATTAGCAAAAAATGGTTGGACCTTCGTTGTTCTTGGTATGAAGTTATATAAGAACTGGATAAATTTCTCCAACAAAAAGAGTATATGTGAAATAATTTTCAGTAACATAACTGATCAAAAAATATAGTTTCTGATAGTCATGTTGTACATTGACCATTTTATGCTAATTAAAATTATTTAAGGATATGTAAATTCTCCTGAAGTAGTAAAATTATGTATTTAATATGTATTGTTCGAAACAGTTAAGAAATGTAAGAATGTTGAATATAAAATATAGAAGAGAAAGAAATAATTTTGGTTGACAAAATGATTCAGAAACGTTATGAGGTATACAAAGCAAAACTACGATCGAAGCATGAAACCACTGTTTAATTATATACACATACATATACATATATATACATATACAAACATACACACACACACACATATATATATACATACATACATATACACATACAAACATACACACATACAAACAATTGACTTGAAATTTGGTACAGTTACTCATTTTGCAATGTACACGCTCACTAAGAACGGATTTTATGGAATTCTTAACCAAAATGTAGTTATCATCGGTTAATCATTTCTTACCCATCAGTTATGTCATTTTGGCGACTTTATCGCCAAAAATTACATGACCAACGCCAAACGGAATATATTTTTTTAAATGCATACTGTGTATCGCTACCAATTAAGTTTACTTGCAAGATTTGCGCGTGCGAAATGGAAAAATACCAAATAATTTAATATTGAAGCGCTGATGGATGATTGGCAAGATTTTGGAGAAGAGGCTCTTTTTTGCAAAATATCACCAAATATCTTCCACCGCCAAGTAGAAGCAATTCAATGACCTTGCATTGTGAATTTTAAAAAGCTATACTATGGTAACCCCAGCTGATTTGTTCGCCAGCTGATTTCGGTTTTGCTGAGCAAACGATAATTTTTATTGTTGTGGAACCTAGGCGTAAGTTTTAAATTTATGAGAAAAGTATTTTATTAATAATGATTGATAAACAACATTTGTAAATCTAAACGCAATCTAACCAAGTTATTGAAGTTGGCTTTTAACAAATGAATAATAACGGTATGTTATTCATGTCATTAATAAAAAAAATAAGTAGCTATCAAAATATGTATTTTGATGTATGCATTAATTGTAACCTAATGTAAATATCATGCAAAAGTTTTGTTTCTGTAATTTGGTAATTTTTAGTTTTTGTTTTCTAGGAAATAAACATTTTTCATTTTTTAAAATGGCTGGATATTTTATTGTTTTCAGAATACAGAATTATTTTTAATGCTATGATTTTTAAGAGCTATTCTGTCTATTCAATTGCAGTTCCAGATATGCTGCTACCGTAAGAGTTATCCTTTTGCAAAAAGGATCACGTAATACGGGTGATTTTTGCTAAAATTTTTTATTATACTTCTTTTTCTTGTTAGTATTTTTTGTTGAATTTTAAAATAATTTGATTTAAAAAAGTTAATTTCGGTTATATTTTTTAACTTGAAAAGTATTTCATTGTAGGTTAATAAAAATTGATTTTTCATATTTACTTTTCAGTTATAGTTCTTAATAATGGATGTTGAATATATTTGGATCGATGGAATACCTACTCCTTTCAAAGTTTTTAAAATTCTTGGCCACGGAGCATGTTTATTTTCGTCTCTGTCTTTGCTGGTGTTCGGTGACATATCGATGGCGTATAAAATGAGAAATATTATTGTTTCTCACGTGTTTGACAACTGGGATCGGTTTAAATGCAACACTCAAATGCTATCTGGCCCCCCTTATAATACTAACGATTTATATTTTACCGAAATGTGTAAACCAAACACGTATGGATCTATTTGCTAAATTATGGCGGCGGCAGAGCTATTTCCCTATCAGTTCGAAGTTTATCAAGGTGGCTGCCTAATAGCTTCTGTTGGGGAAACAATTCAGGGGGAAAAATATTACGTTTTACGGGAAACTGTAATAGTTGTCATTTTGATGCTTTATTTAAATAGTTGGATTAACAAATAGAAGTAAAGTTAATCCTGGTTATGATAATGTGAAACAAAATGAAGAAAATGTGTCATCTTTAATGTTTCAGCCTCAAGAAAATGTGTCTGTGTTAGTTTCAAAGACTCAATCAATATCTAACATTGATTTTTCAAGTTCAAGGGAATCAATTATTAATGATGTAATATCTCTTCAACTAAATAAAGGTAAAAGAAATGAAGAAAAAGATTCACAAATTCAATTAGATATAAACAAGTAAGACCAGCTGCTACAAAATATATTCAAAGTCATCCTGAAGAACCTAGAGAAGCTGCTTCAAAATATACTAAAAGCCATCCTGAAGTACATAGAGCGTAAGAAAATACTTTTCTAATACCCCCCACGTGAATCAGGCAGCTGTAATTAAATACAATGATAAAAGATCAAAAGTTAATTTAGCCCAATGGACTTCCAAAAATTTATCTGGTTTTAAATATGAAATATATATTGACTATTCAAATGATAAAATTGTCAGTATCGGAAAACGTTTGCCCTGTTCGAGGTGCTGTGCTTTAAAAGGATCGAAGAACCTCCAGGAATGTGCTGGAGTGGTGGTCAAGTCCTGCTTCTTGTTATTAGATCCTTCCCTGAACCTTTGAATAGTCTTCTTAGCCACAAGGATCAGCTTTCAGAACATTTTCTTTCTACAATTCGCAAGTATAATGGATGTTTTCAGATGACGTCATTCGGAGCAAAAGAATTGAAGGAAGGAAATTTTATGCCAACATTTAAAGTTCAGGGCCAGGTATACCACAGGATAGGTAGCCTATTGGCTGAGCCTCCTCAACAACCTTCTTTTCTTCAGTTTTACTTTCTCTGTGATGATGAATGTGAAAGAAACATTCATTGTGGTATTTTCCCAGGTGTTAAGCCAGAATTAGCCAATTACAAAAGGAGCTACATGAACATAACAGGTATATTCACGATTTCAAAGCTGCTGTTGATTCAGTTCCTAAAGACCAAAAGGAGTTCAAGGTTATAATTAATGCCGATAAAAAACCATCTAGAGAACACAAAGGTCGTTTCAATGCTCCAATTTTCTTGATATTTTATGTATAGGTTCCAAAATATAATATTATCGTGTGCCCAGCGAAGCGGGCGGGTATCAGCTAGTATATATATATATATATATATATATATATATATATATATATATATACTCATATATATATGTATATATATATCTCTCTCTATCACTCTCTACACATATATATATATGTATATATACACACACACATATATATATATGTATATATACATACAGCATACAACACTTATATATATAGTTATATATATTTAGTAAAAAATCTGAAAAAAATAAATACTTTAAATCTTAAGAAATGAACTTATTTAAAAATATCATAGAATGAAATAATTTTTATAACAAAGGAAAAATGTGTATTGCAAAACAACATGAGAAAACTAAAATATTTAAAATCGAAAAAAATGGAAATACAGCTATATAAAACTACCTCTGAAGGAAAAGTGATACTCTGAATATATTTTAATGATTAATTTTGGAATCATTAATAACTCTATTCAAAAGAAGGCGTTATCTAATATGGCAATAGAACCTCAGTTGGGGAAAGAAAAAAATTGAAAAAGAATCAGAAAATCTCTAGTTTAATTTAAAACGCAAAGAAAAATAGAACATACACTGGGATATCATAAATTAAGGAAAAATCACAAAAATAGATAATATTTTCAAAAAGTAAAATAACGACCGACCGTGCAAAAGAATTTGCATATATTTGTCCACTAAGGTAGCAGGTAAAATTGCAATATACCAGTGAAGTGACCTTTGCACGTCAACTGCCTGGAGCATAAAAGTCAAGTTGGAAAAGCACACAAATTTTACCTTGATTGCGACATTGAAAATCTGAGATAGCCAATTAATAATGACTTCTAGGCATCATTTGCCTGAAGAACTACGATGGAGAGCCATCGGGGAGACTAGAACTGGAGCAGAGTCAATCAGAAGTGGCCAGATGGCTAAATGTGGCGAGTCCATCTGTGGTTCATAGACTTTGGAGGCAATTTCAAACCACAGTTCCCGGCATCTAGGAGGTTCAGTCAAGGACGGCCAACTGGTAGATGCCGATGACCGATGTTGACGCGTGTGCACGCGGAATGGAACCGCTACTCCGACACATCTGCGTCCTCTCTTGCTGCATGCCGCAGGAAGGTGGTGGTGTTCAACGTCAGCTGTGCGCAGAAGGCTCCACGAAGAAGGTGGTCTGTATGCAGACGACCAGCCATTTGCGACCGCTCACATCACGCCATAGGAGAGACCGTTTGCAGTGGGCCGACAACATGTCTCCACTGGACGTCAGATCAATGACCTGTTCTTTGTGGTTGAGTCCAAGGTTTAGTCTAGAAAGTGACAGTAGACGTTGGCTGATATGGAGAAGAACCTGGGACCCGTTATCATCCATCAAACATCCATTGAAAGAGATACTACGGAAGAGGCAGTGTCTGTGTTTTGGGGAAGCATATCCTTAGGAGGCGCACAGACCTCCATGTCTTCAAGAACCGTGAATGCTCAGGTTTTATCAGACAGCATCCTTGATGCTTATGTGCGCCCACTATGCCGGGGCGATTGGTGATTGCTTCCTGTTACAGGACGATAATGCAAGACACGACTCGCATTGTTGATGATTATCTTCAACGAAACAATTACGCGCATGGGTGGCCAACAACGATCCCCGGACTTGAATCCTATCGAGCACGTTTGGGATGCTCTAGGGAGGCGTGTATCTGCCATCAGCGTCCGCCCCTCAGACCCTTGCTGCGCTTGCATCCTGCTTTACAAGGCAATGGCTCACTTCCTATCAGACGATGAACCACGCGATGAAAGCATCACACATCGCTGGCGTAACATGTGCTTCTAGAGCAATCATATTCCATAACAAGGTACTTTTCTGTACAAATGATACTTCCAATTTGTTTTTATTTTATACGTATTGCTAATTTCTATACTACTAATGTGTCTGATAATTTCTTTTTTTATGTTGTTTAATACCTTACTATGTGTTGTATATATTGGGTAAGTTTCATAAAATTCCATGTGTAATTTCTTGAGTTATCACTGATTTTGTGAATTTTCTTAATTTACTGATAACCAATTGTAATAATCAAACAAACTCTTATAAATAAGTAATGTCATTAGCATAACACCACTCATCTTTAAACATTATAATCATGCTCTTTTGATTCTTTATTTAATCTTTACTTAATAACTTAAATTATTAAACTTGTAACAGTATTGCCGTCTATGAATCAAATTATAAATTAAAATATATATAAAGAATTCAAAGAATTAACAAAATGTCTTTTTAAAAGATATTTTAAAGAGTAAATAAATGCACATCAAAACCTATTGTTCAGTACACATATAATTTGTACGGTTTATTCTTTAAAAGTAATCATTTTTTACTATTTATTGCTCCAATTTAATTTTTGAAGTAATTATGTAATCTGTCTAAACACAAGAATGAAATAATTTATATTAATTAATTTATTGGATAAAGAGTATTAATTATTTTTCATTCCTAAGAATGTAATGAAATAATAACGCCATACATATTTTAAACTTAAATGGCAGTCAAAAAAAGATATATATAAATAAGGACAGTAATTATCTCTCTTGTCAAATATATTACTAATAATAGAAGCTTGTAAAATCATATATATATATATATATATATATGTATGTATATATATATATATATATATATATATGCACTCTATACATATCAACAATATAATTAATGTTAAATAGCCATAATTTAGGTATATCTAATTTACTTAATTGTGTTTTCCATTACTATCTTATTTGCCTAATCCCACGTTTCATTTTATTTCGGAAGAAGTATAATTTTATACTATTCTATTTATAATAAAAGTCCTCGAGATCAGTGAAGAGAAATCGAGAATTGCAACTTTCACAATATTTTATTGTGAAGTACATGTCCTCCAAAGTTGTGTTAACTGCAGAACTCTAAGCCGTTTAAAATTATATTGGTTTCCGTTTATATATTTTGTATTGCGAACAGGATATATATTTCACCATTTTTGTTGTTTCATATAAATATTACAAAGGGTAAACAGCAGAGTTTTGCATCCCAGTAAGACCAGGGAAGGAGACCATTTCAAATAATTCATATTGATCCACTAGCCAATTTATTAGAAGTTTTCTAGAGGAAGTGAGAGAATATATCCATGGTTATAAAAAGTATCTAACTAAATTATTAGACTTGGTAGTTACAGATACCTTTATTTCAAAACGTCTTGGAATTTTGATTATGGCTTGCCAGAGAAAATTCTTTGTGAAAAGTAACGTGCTTTACTGGGTGATTTGAAAAGTAATATATTTAAATGATATTCAACTTGTTCTAAACTCTTAGAACTTTCGAGCTGATGGAGCATGTTGGAAAACGCTAACAAAAGAACTATCATTACCAGAATACAAGACGGTGCACAGATATAGGAATAATATGGAAATGAAGATGTTGGAGTACAAACTTAGAACAATTTTTTGATGACAAAGACTAACAAAACAACCTTTGAAATGTATGGCTACTCTCCAAATTTTTTTATATGAAGAACTTTGGGGCAATTGATCTTTATGTTTCATCATGGACACATATCAGGAAAATGAAGACTTTCAGAATACCAGCTGATAAGAATTTAAAGGAAGTATTTAATGGAAATATTACGTTAGAACATATACAAATCAGGGTAGAGGCCAATGCTAGTGTGTTCAATACCTACTCTACACAAGTAGGATTCATTCAAAATATAGTGGTCCTATGACGTTTGATAGACATATTTGCCAACCATTACATACAGAGTGACACAACTGAGTTAAGGAGAAAGTAATAAAATACTACGTACACAGCTCATGTGAATCGACTTAAGTCTTGTAGAAATTTCCTAGTTCTGATGATGATCAGAATCAGACAGATCCCCACACAGACGATTATCAATCAGACGATGAAGTATCGAAGGCGAAACAAATCAGAAACCTTCGTTAAACAGCCGAAGGGACGAATAGTTTAATTTTTCCTTTTTTAATACTATTTATTTTCTATTGACTAAGAAACTGAAATTAATAAAGAGAAACAAATTAACTTTGCTTTTATAGCATTTTTTTGTTGTGTGGGACTGATGTGTATTGTTGCTCATTTAATTTTTTAAAAATTCTCAGCATTATTTTTTCTTATTTGTATTGCACAAGGCCTTCAGTTGAAACGTTTGTGTTATTTCTAGTGTAACTTTCAGCACTTTTATTAGATGTATATGAAGTGTACAATATTAACTATTAATGATTCTTAATGTGTAAAACTATGGGTTTAACTTACATAGAATCGCTTGTTACTTCAAGCAGCGTCGAGTTTTACAACAAAAAAAGGAGATGTTTAGTAGCGTGAGATAAGGTTGTTGTTTCATCTCTCTATATGCTTTTACACTCCAATATATATATATATATATATATATATATATATATATATATATATATAAACAAATCCATAAAATATATATATATATATATATATATATATATATTCTACTATATATATATATAGAATATAAATATATATATATATATATAATATCTTCTGTATGTATATATTTATATATTTATATATATTATGCCTCAGATCAATAATCTACGGAATGTGAAGAAAGAGAAAAAGTTTGAGTTTCTGCAAGTATGGCATAACAGAAAAAAATATAAACTGAAATAACCTGACTCTTCAAAGTAAAAGTTGTGCTTAGTGTAAGAAAATGGCAAATTAATGTTCACTAACTCTTCCAGAAGAACAAATGACAACTGGGTGAAGGAAAATGTGATGAATATCAGAAAATCATAGAAGTTTTAATTTCATATTTTTTTTTTTATTATGTAAAATACTTTTTTCTAAGTCATGAGTGTTTTAAATGCAAACGTTTGATTCGGTTTTTCCATTCTTAAGAATATTATGATTATTATTTTTTTTTAAAAGTTATTATAAAGTTTTTTGCTAAGACCATTAAAATCCACTTAAAGTTTTTGAAATTACTATTACTTCACAATTTATAAGACTAAAATTTTGTTATCTTAGGTAGAATATTTTGATTGATATAATTAGTAAATAGGAGATCAAAAATGAAAAAAAGACATAACTTCTTCACCTTAAAATGTATTTTCCCTATCATTGACTAATTTGGTCGATTTCTCTCATAAATTCTTTAACAGTAGAAAATAAATAAACATATAATATCAATTACCATCATTCTGAACCTCTGAGTGAAAATTTCTACCAAAAAAAAAATGATTCATGGGAAATAAATAGAAATTAAAAGATAACACATAATAAAATAAGAAAAAAAATTCAGATTTTTTTCATTCAAAAAAAATATGATTTGAGTGGGTCTGAAACCTCTCTTATGATTGTCTTGTTGAAGAGAAATAAATCAAGGTGAGTAGGAGAGAAATTATTACAGGCTGGTTCAGTAAAGATATTAAGAATCCTTTTGGGATGAAATAGCTTAAAAGTTTCAACAAATAAATTTTTTTTCTACGGCGCATTTGTTTGTTTCTTTTCCTATTTTGATAGTATTTCAAAACCACATTTTAAATATTACCATATTTATATATTGAATGTAGTTTTGCACATTATAAGAAATTTCATTACTACAGGATATATCAATAATTTTTTCCTACATAAGTGAATAAAATATAAAAGTTTTAAAAAGTATAAGTGCATATGTCAATATTATATCTTTCTCCGAAAATTCTTTTGTAAATTCCACATAATTTAATCATGGTCAATTTAATTATGCTATAAGGTACGTATCAATATATCTCTTTCGTTTATAATTAATATTATGTCATTTGCTCAATGATATAATCATAGCAATTCTAAATCTGTTTAGAACTCATTTATACATTCGCATTAATTAATACTTTTGAAAAATATAATCCGTATACTTACAGACAAGAAAGATCAGCCATTTTAAATATTTAATATTTTCGTATATATATTACAAGAAATAGTAATTGAAATATATAATATATGTCCTAAACAATAACAAGAAAATAATCAACATTTTCAAAGTATATAGTCAGTTTTCACACGTTTCGCTGAATTGATAATACTCTGGAAAAATTACAATTCAGTCATTACAAAACGCAAAGTTCTAATAAATGTGATTTATCTTTCCTTTTTTTAGAATTAACTGGTTTAAAACAAATTTTTAATTTTAAAACTATTTTAAATTTTGAGTCGCGCGAACACTATAGATTGACACCTAGAACTTCATTTAAATACTGAATTAATAAGAATTAGGTTGGTTGGTTTTATCGATGTCCCATTAGAAACAACACTGAACTATTGGCGGCGGAGCTCATAATTTGAACCTCCGTCAAGTGGCACGAGGAATAAACGGTGACATATCTGGG
This sequence comes from Nephila pilipes, assembly GCA_019974015.1. Taxonomy (NCBI): domain Eukaryota; kingdom Metazoa; phylum Arthropoda; class Arachnida; order Araneae; family Nephilidae; genus Nephila; species Nephila pilipes. The sequence continues at coordinate 36,822 of BMAW01110294.1, read as the reverse complement.
TAAGCCACGCCATATTGGGGCCTCTAACGAGAACAATTTAATTTGCATCAGCCGGATACAAGGTGGTCTTCAGTAGCATCATGGCGCTGAAACGCTGACTCGACGAAAACCATCACTGCGAATCTGTTACCATGCATAGAGGCTACGATACAACAACAATCAGGAAAAGAATCCTTTTCTTCAGCATAAAGGTCAGGCCCGCTTAACGATCACTTTAAAGAAGAAGAAGAAAGAAAAATGACACTTCTCTGGATGCTGCTTTGTCTTGGCGTGTACAAAATTTATTATCTAACCGTTGTGGCTTCAAAATCAAAGTAAATGTCTTTATGATCCAGTAAACAGAAGTTATTTGCAACCTGAACGGTTTCACTTTTTATTTCTTGTGAAACAATTTATCACTGGGAGAAATATATCTCATACATAAATCATAATAATTATTTTATTATTCCTAATGCAATAATTCCATAATTTTATTATTGATCATTCAGATACTTTGAATCAAAATGCGGTAGAATAATACAAAGAGTGTACTTTTGAAAAATGGTTTATAGAAAATGCATAGCTGTGTAACAAATGCCAATGTTACTTTTTGGGATTGCTGATTCATTCTTTTTGTAGATTTTATTCGAAAACTATGATTACAATTGACGACATCTGAGAGAAAGTCAGTTATAACCCATTCGATGCAATTATTGTGTTTCTATTTTTGTAACCTATCTAAGCATTTTGATCAGATGTAATTAATATTATACACTATGAAAATATATTTCATATTTACTTAGTTTCTACAGTTTATCCTCGTAATTCATATAAGTCGTTTCAATTGATATTTCTATCCAATTAGGTCAAGTCTCTAGTAATCAGATAAGAATTTTTATTTGCTAATATATTCGATATCACTACTTATCATTGTTGAGTATTTCTGTCAATTAGATCCAGTCTCTCTAGTAATAATAAATAAAAAAATTTTATTATTGCTCAGTCTTGCAGTAAATATTTTAACGATAGTGATATTTCTTTAATTAAAGATTCAGTTCTTTAGTTAATAAGATAAAACTTAATTATTGCTTAGTATATTCTTGTAATCCATTATTTTAACATTGGATATTTCTTCTAATTAAGATCAATCTCTAAGTAATAATAAGGTAAAATTTTATTATTATTCTTGCAATAACTATTTTAACGTTAGTATATCTATTCAATTAGATTCAGTATCGAGTCAGGCGTATAAGAGCAAATTGATTAGAATATCATAAAATAATTCTTTACACTAATTCATCATTTTTACACAATTTTGATTATGCGAATTAAGTTTGATGAACATATGTATAGCAATGAATAACAGTTGTAAGTCAAATTAAATCAAATATATTTCCCTTTTAGACCATAAAGGAAATGAAGTCAAATATCTCCTTTTACATATCTTGTATTTTGTTTCCTCTATTTTATTCAATGTTTTAATTTGATGTTTATCTATACACGGTTTAGCACCTGGAAAAAGGTTTTGAAAAATTAATATGTAATTTGGCATACAAATGCATATTTTGAGGACCTTTAAAAGTTTTGACGATGGACCTCTTAGTTAACTCGAGCAAATGACGGGGATGACACCTGAGCTAGACCCTACTTTTTCATACTTCACGTCACCCCACCCACTTGGAGACATTGGAAAATGACGCATATTTACGTGCGTCCAACCAACTTTATGCCATGCAGGTCTTTGGTAACATCAGGATCGAGATCCATAGCTGAGACTTAATCGCCTTACGCGACTCACTTGCCTACCGCAAGCCAACACAATAGACTATTTTCTACGATCTTAAGTTTCGATTCTGGAAATGAAGTATATATGTATTGATTAGTTACAAAGCAATTCAGAGGCTCCTCATTTTTTATCGATAGCACATCATCATACTGTTAGCTTAACAGTTGTGCAGTAATTTTATATAACTTTAGAGTCGGATATATATTACATGATATACATACACAATATATACATCACTGAAACACACACCACACGACCACCAACAATATATATATGTATATTTAACACATCCAGATCAATGCTCCCAGGTCTAACGGTAAGAAACAACATTTTGTTTGCAAAATTTTTTTTTATTCATCAACATAACCTTTTGTTCAATCACCTTTTAGAGATTGATACAATCAGTTTCAACGCTTTTAAATCTTCCCTAATTTTTATTTTTTTGAAAGCATTTTTGTTGCGGTAAATACGATAAACACTTTTGAATCATCGACTCGTTGCTGTTTTTTGTTCTCAATGAATCACGCCACCCACTTGGAAAAACCTTTTCACTTCACTTCAAAAAACCTTTTTCCTATGGGTCGATCGACTTAAATTGGACAAGTTTCAAAAAGGTTAGTATTCCAAGAGACCTGGTTACTGGTTTACTACCTAGCGCATTCTCTGCGGTTAGCTCTCAGGGGAGTTATTGATCGATGTTATATATATATATATATATATGGATATATATATCATATATATATATAATATATATATATATATATATATAATATACTATATATATTAATAATACATAAATGTAATATTGCATGCAGCGGTTATGTGTGTGCGGCCAGCCTTGTGTTTGCGTAGTGTATGTGTAATAACAATGGCCAATAATAATAATAATAATAATAACAACAACTAATGACAATAATAGCCAATAATAACTATTAATAATAATAATAATAATGCGTAGCTAATAACAATATGCGTAATAAAATAGTAATAATGCGTACGGCGGTTATTAATGTGCATTGTGTGACGCATGGAGTAATAATGTGTGTGTGTGTAATAGCAGCTAATAATGTGTGTGTGTGTAACAATATGTAATAATAATAACAATAATAATACCAATGTGCGTATGTGTAGCCAATGCGTAATAATGCGTATGTGTGTGCAGCAGTAATACGTAACAATAATATGTAATAATAATAATAATAATAATAATAATAATAATAATAATAATAATAATAATAAATAATTAATAATAATACGTAATAATGATGTTATGCATAGATAATACACTGGCACACACACACACATATATATATATATATATATATATATATATTACTGTCGTTTTAGCTCATTTGTTTCGTTTGTTTTAATTAAGATTTTTGCATTAATTTTACTTTCATGACCATAAATAAGAAATAAAACTTATTTACATATAGCTGGTATGAACCGCAATTAATTTCAAAAGATGATTTGAATAACCTGTATAGAATATGTGGTACTTAAGCACTTATCCGCAGCTGTTGTGAAATTGCATTTGGGATTAATTTTATGAAGTATTGGTTTATTTACTCACTCATTTCACTGAAATGAGAAGTCAAATAGATTTCTCAGATGAATGTCAATATATGCAGTTTTCGAATGAAACAGGTATGAATATTCTGATGAATTAAATTTTAAGCAAATACTTGCTTCACAAACATCCATATTGATTGTATTATCAAGTAAATGTGTTGTATGAAACTACTGATTGATGAATAATTCGGTAAATATATCCAATGTATATTTTACCTTCTAACTTATATCTTTGTTTGAATCGTAGGAGACTCAGTTATTGAAATATTTCATCTTATCAAACAATAAATGTAATTAATAATTATATTTATTGTTCCTGATATTGTTATTTTCCTTCAAATGCATACAATATCATATCATTCTTAGTAAAAATAAAGATAGAAATAATTAAGACTCTCTTTTGAAGCACAATCAATTAAAATTAAATTTATATAAAAATTACCAATAAAATATCGTAATCTCTAGATGTGAACAAACACCTAGAAACAAGAAGCATTTTACTTAATTAAGCTCTTAATAGATGAAAGTTTATCTTCTGTCACCAAAATAAAAACAAAACAGAGATAAAACTGAATTGACAATAGAATTTATAAAAATACTAAATAATACTAATTTGGCATTTTGTTTGCTAAAATTTTATATGAATTGTGTAACGGTTAATTTCAGTAGATTATTAAAGTGTTTTAATTTTCAGAAGATTATAGCTTCTTGAAAATACAGCATTTTCATTGCTGAAACTTGTGACGTTTTTCTATGTATGGTATTTGATAAGAAGTTTAGATACCTTGGGAAAACATATTGTGTTTTTCATTTTTAAAATAAAAAAATAACTTTCTAAGCCTGTTCCTTTTAATAAGGTTTAGAGATATCCTAATAATATACAATCATGTCAATACGTATGGATTTTAAAAAAAAAAATGATTTAAAATTCATGTTGTTGGGAAAAGCCAAATTACTTCTTTTATGAATAAATAAATTTTAATTTGAATCACACTCATTAAATATATATTTCATCTAATACATATGTCTTAGTACCATAAACTCACTTCTGAATTATGAATAAGTTGTTTTCTAAAAAGTTCCTTAAATTCTTGATCACAGAATGTTTATGAATTCAATGTGGTAATTCTGAATTATGAATAAGTTGTTTTCTAAAAAGTTCCTTAAATTCTTGATCACAGAATATTTATGAATTCAATGTGGTAATGTAATTATTTAAACCATTTTGAACAACAATAATGCAATAAAAATATTGAAAGTCATAAAACTCTAAGTATTTCATAAGTGCATAATTATTTTCCTTTTCTCATTTATAAAATATATTTGGAATTCTTAAAATGGTAACATAATTTTATAAATAATAGACAACACAAAGAAAATAAAATGTCGTTTTAATATTAATTCTAGAATATAAATATACCAGTGTCTCTAAAATGGAAATATTAAATTACAAATTAGTTGTTTTATTCCTTAAATTATTTGAAAACTAAATTTAAGCGATTATGCTTGGTGGCAATTTAAAAATTTGTTTTAAGAAGATGAACTGCATTGATTTTCATCATGACAAATTCAAGCGCGCCATCTAGAGTTTAAAATATGAAAGAAAAATATTTCTTTAAGCGAATTTTGTGAAATACTTATCAAATTGTGTGTGTGTGTGCTTTAAAATGAGATTAATGGCTCGTGATGAAAGTGTGTCAAAATCTGAATCTGTTTCATTTTAATATAAGGCTCTTATATCTTTTTGTTACTATTATTATATCGTTTCAGAACCCTAGAGGAAATGTAATGAACTATTTAGAAGTACATGTTCAAAATTTATTATTATGCAAAGTATCTGTTAGAATTTAAAATTATAAAATGTATTATAATAGTTCTTATCCAATTTAATATTGATTAAGTAGATAATATATAATTTTATTTTAAACTTTACGATATTCTTAACGTTTGTTAACTTTACTTTTATAATACATCATATTTTAAAATAACTTTCATTGGTATTTAATTATATTTGTAGTTATTAAATTCCAAGGTATAGTAACAATTAGTTTCATTTCGAAGAAAAAAAATGTAAAAATGAAGTAAAACTGATGATACAAATTAAGAAAATATTAAGATTGATATTTCTGCAGTTTTAATTTTCCTGACTTCAATTTTATGCATTGTTTCCACACGAGATATATTTATTTTTAAAATATAGCTTTATGTTTTATATAATGGGATGAGAGCATTGTAGAGTAAAATAAACAGATTGAAAAGTGAAATTATATTACTTAATTTTTTTAAATAATTTTTCCTGTATCATAAAATTTTCTCTTGTAGTAATTTTAACTACTATTCTAACATTTCTCAATAATATCTAGCGATTTCTAGTTAAAATATAATTTATATACACTATGATATCAATACATCATGAATCTTTATAATAATATTAATTACATGCACTGAATTAGATGCTACTAATACATATTTTGTTTCCTTTGATTAATGTAATAAAGTGTTAGTGTTTTACAGGGTCTTTTGAAAATTAAAATATTATTAGCAAAAATTAGCTAAATAAATATCAACCGAATCAACATGAACCCTTTAAGCTTCTAAAAAATGACTCGGTTAAATAGTTTTAATTGCATTTATCATTTTAATTTAATATCTACTTGCGATATTTTACATCAGAATTATTAATTAATTAACATAATTAATAAACTTATAATCCGTTGATTGAGTTCATGACTGATTTAAACAACGTATGCTTATTTCTAATTTTATGTGAAAAAAATAGTAATTTTTATTTACCTTCATTGGATTTTTAATTTTGTGCTTGCCCCATGAAATAGCTGCTAAAATAAATGACAAAATATAGCTTTTATAACTTAGTTTATTGATGGTGTGACTTAAATTTACATCAATAATGCATTTTTAAAACAGTAATGTTTAGAATAATATTCTTAGCGCTCAAAACCTTGTACGCAAACTATCTGCAAAAAGCCTCCAAGTAATTCACAGTTGCTATTTTCACTCTTCAGTGAAATTGCAACACTCCTTCTGAAATTATTTCTTCTAGATAGGCGTATGAAATAACGAAAGAAATAAAACTACATTTATGAACACATAAGCGAATAGCTTATGAAAACATGAAGAGTAACACATTGAAAATTTTTTGCTCAGAAAACTGCTCGAAGAAAATTTTTTGCTCAGAAAACTGCTCGAAGAAAATTTTCTTATAAAATATAAATCAGTGTGAAAACAAGGTAAAGTGATGAAGACCGCACCTGAATCGACACCTCATTTTTCAAATGTCCATTTGACGCTATTGAGAGGATTTTATGCTGGATCATTTTAATATGTATTAGCTCTACTATATAATGAGTCTTCAGTGGAATCTGGACTCGCATCAACGACTCGATGGAAACAGCTCTGTCCAATAATTCTTGATCGTAACAACTCGGTTACCACGGTAGCCCTACTTTTCTCTTAAGTTTACTGTTATTACCCAAATTAAGAATCCTTAATTTTTCTATATATTTTTTTAATTACTACTATTTATGAATTATGGTAACGAACTTAATAGCTGCATTGCAGGAAAGCATTCACAATTAATAAAAAAGACACTATTATTAGCCGTATGTTTCTCATTATAGCTTGATAAAAATGCTGATATTGGTTTATTATTCAAATGGGACTAATAATGAATTGATATATTAATCAATTATTTTCACAAACGCAGTTAATCAACTACTGAAACAAAAGAAATATTCATTGTCTAGATGCGGCCTTAATATAAAAATTTAAAAATAAAAAAATAAAAAAAAACTAACCTAAATTCTCTTATTTTAAAGAATTATGCTCAGCTAATTTTGAATATAGGGCTTAACGAACGGTTCTTCAAAACCGTAAAATGAATCGCATTTTTTTTTCAAATAGTTTTACTCTAAGAGGAAGATAACAGTTCCTCAATGCTAAAGAAATAATTTAAAAGTAAATTCCAAAATTATGAATTCCAAAATAAACTTGTTGAAAAAAGGAGTTAAAAAGCACATTATTTTCAGATGTTTGGTTTCTCTGTGTTTGGTAATCTCTAAATCCAAAATTTCACTAATTTATCTCCAAAACATCAGGAAGTATTTATAATCATAATAAAAATGTAAGATTGAAAAAAAAAGTTAATTTTTTTCCCATACTTTCTAACACTTTTAAAAATTTTTAATTACATTATCACTAACTATAGGGTGTCCTTATACAGAAAATAAGAGCAACATGTTTCATAGCTGAAATGGCAGCATCTGCTCAGAATAAAATTATCATATACCATCTAGTACTTTCTCTATTCCTAATGTTTACAATACGTGGATATAGAAGATTAAAAAAATATGTAATATGTGATTAAAATCTCTATTATTATATAGATGATCTTTGACATAAAAGGAGAAATACTCAAATTCTATATTGAAAAATCATACAATTTTGCTTTAGATTGCAAATATATATTGGTCTTAAAATTTTCAGAAATGAATCGTCGGAGAGCTCTGTATTCAAAACATCGATATTATAAGTGATTTCTGGTAAACGATATTTTTCAAAATCCTGCTAATCCCATAAAATTTATCACATCATTTGGTTTTTCTACAGTATACGTATATTATTTTCAACGTAGAAAAATATTCATATATGGTATTAGTTTTTTCGTGATACTTACATCTCAATAGTAAAATGCATTAATTCCAATAAAAGTAAAGGTAAGAAAAAATGAAATTCGTAATCAAAAGAGAGACATATCAATGTAAAAAAATACAATATTATTTATTGGTTGGCTTTAATTTATTACATATTCTATAAAATCTACTATTTATTCATTTTAATAATTTAATAAATAATAACCTAGAACGATACAAAGGGATATTATTTGTTATTGTTGGATGGTAGTAAATATAACTGGAAACATCAATATCATTATCCGTCCTCCGAACCTCAATTTTTTCAACATCAAAACTTTAAGGTCTAGTTAAGTCCTCAACCAAATAAAATGTATTCATTATTATATATAATCATCTTTCGTAAAATCAAGTTTAAAACTACTGGTAAGAAGATCATGAATCTGAAACAAAATGCTTGAACCTCGTTTTCTACTACATGGTACAATCTGTACTGTTGTCACACGTGAATTCTTTAAAAAGTTCCGTTAATGAAAGCAAGTTATAAATTAATGGTAAACATTAAGCATATATCAATTAAATGTAATATAAAAATAGTCTGTTGATCACCCAATATAACGCAGGATGAATCACACATCCAAGGTGCGTGAAATTTTCTTCATGCGTTGGAATATGCAAATAACAACCATTTCAACCTTCGGTTTGGGTAGTTGGTCATAGGTCAACTCAACCCTTCATCCATCAGGGTAGATATAAGAATACCAAGTTCGCTAGAGAAATTAACTAGATGTTCAGCGTCAAACTAGCTACTCGGCCTGGACACTAGCTAGTAATTAGCGTCCAGGCCAAATTTCTTCAGAAACGCATGATTGGCTTCTTAGTCCTGGTCAGACTTTAAATTAACTACCATTTCACCACAGAAGCACATTATAGACGCCTGTATTGACATGAGTAAGTGCTATATATATAAAAGAGAATACCGTTTTGAAGTTAGAGAATCACTTTCCATTGTAGATGTTTTGCGTTAGCAGTTTTAGTATGCCTCAAAAAAAAAAAATAACAGCATAATTCTATTTTCATTCCGACCGAAGAAAAAATGTTGACAAAATTCAGTGTGAATTCTCTTTCTGATTAATCAGTGATCATATTTGATATAACCATGTGACAATGGTGCGGATCAGTAATATATGGATGCAGAGGGAAGGACTGGCCGACAGCACGGATTACACCCTTCCCGTTAAGCCACTACATACAACGGCAGGCATCTTGCGAATATGGTTGTGTTGAATCGCTCTGCCATTTGGAGAACGAAATTGCATTAAATATGGTCTTTTGCAGAATGATCAGTGTCCACACATACGATTCGACGTCTTTTGCACCACAGTGAAATGTCTATTCGGCGTCTATTGTTATGATTATTTTAACTGAAATTCATAAGCTTTTGCAATCGTATATCACAACAATGTCTTTAAAAACGAATCACACTTTTGCCTGCAACACCGCAATGTTAAATTAGAGTATATGACACTTTGGGGACTGATTGATTAAATGCTGCCCAATATATAACCATACTGGTCCTGCACCCGGTAAAATGATTTGCTATACTCTACAGCAACCCCTATTGTGCATTGCCTGTACGAAGATAAGTTATTGCTAATTTTCTGAGATTTGGAGCCTGTTGTCCTCCCATTGCTTCAAATATTGCTTGCGATCACAATCCAACAGGTCAATACGCAACTACACATGATACGCAATGCTCATGACTTCTTCCTCGCGTACTGGATTGAATTACTGACTTAGCCTGCCTGTTCTCCCAATTTCTCGCCTTCGAACATACAATATCTATTTAACTCCTCTCATTGATCGATATTTGTGGAATTTACTGCTACACCAAATAAAATATGACAACGTGTGAAAGTAGCTTGGTCTGCCAGAATTAAACAAGACATCCAAAGCGTCTTTCATTCAGTGCTGAGACGTCTGGCAGCAGTAATTCCCAGCTGTAGTTATCAGCAACATTCAATACTGATTTCATCGGATTCTTCACTTCGCAGAAGGGTGTGTTTTTGTGCAAATTTCTCTCACTTTTGTAATATATATTATATATTTAATAAATTTGTATTTGATATGTCCTGTCCCTCTTAAGTGTTATATTTTAGATGACCAACAGTGTAATTTGTAGTAAAATTACATCAATAAGATTCACGAATTATTGATAGTTGGTCTGATGTGATAAAAGAATGACGAAAGAGAATTTGGTATCGTAAATGTAAATGTTGTAATGTATTTTACTAAAGAAATATATCGATTCTTATTAAGAGCCGAATGTCTGCAATAAACAATAATTTTAATGTATTAATTGAGAAAGAATTTAATAAGAATAAGATGAAAACTTAAAAGAAATATTCTGTGATATATTTGTATCAAGCTATTTAAGATTTATTTGTTGTCTATGTGAAAAATAAAAGTTTTAAGCTGATTGAGCAATTGCTTCTTCTAACATTTGTATAAGAAATGAAATAGACGTCCATCTCTACGAAGGTAAAATAATAAAATATTGCGTTGTATGAAAGAAATTATCATTTCTGATCCACTGAGTCCGAGGTCTTCCATGACCTATTTATTTATTAAGATGTGTTACCCAAGATGGAAATTAATAACAGTCAGAAACAAAAATTAAAGTTAAGTTTTGCGGTATATTTGTTTTTAGATATTACAAATTGTTAGCTTTTTTATGATAATAAATAATATTTTTAAGACTGATAGTGCAATAGTTTATTTTGTTATTCATTGACAGCTAAAAAAAATTATGTTATTTTATTCAAAGTATCCTTTTGCCTAATAAACTTCTCACCAAAAGATGATGGATGAGACACTTTTTTTAAGGAAATTTTGGCATAAATGTCATTTAAGGTATAAAACATTCCTAATAATTTCTTGAACAAAGTATTTGCTACTAAATTATTTTTTGTGATTTTCGAATTATTGGGTATTTTGTAAGTTTTGAAAAATATTCTTAATCTCGTAAGCTATTAGATATTTTTAATACCAAAAAGGCGAAACAATGTTACCTTAGAGACCCGTGAAAGCTGTCTATAACATTTCTCAAGTGAGCCATAAAAATATATTTGGGTAAAAATAGGAGGAAATTCTTATACTCTTAGAAAATAAATTATTAAATAATCCATTAAGTGAGAAAATATTGTGTATTACAGGTTGCACAAAATGTTTTTTAAAATACGCGTGTGATCCAATTCAGTTTTTCGCGTGTCATATAAATATCTCTTATTTACTTATGATTTTCACTTTCTTTTTTCCTATTGATTTGAAATTTTTTTTTGACCCTAAAGAAAGCATTACTAGAATAGTTTATAAAATGAAGAGCAAAGGATTTTTAAATTTAAAGGGTAAAATGAGACTGCATTAGGGAAATTCTTATTTAACGTTATTTTTTGAATTACTTAAAATATCAATAATAATTAAAAGTAACATAGATGGAATAGAAAACAAGTAAATAATGAATGAAATAATCAAAGGATAATAGTGAACTTTTGAAATGAATCGCATAACAATTTTGTTTTCTGGTTTGAAATATATTCAAAATCCGACATGTTTCTAAAATATTTATAATAAATTTATTTTGGTTTTATTTGAATAGAATTAAGCAATTTTCTTTTTTTTTTTTAAAGAAAAGAAAGAAATATCAGATATTCGAAACAACTGATGAAGAATCGTCCTTAAGAAAGAAGCAAAAGCTAATCGAAATTAATGCAAAATCTAAAGAAAAAGAACATAAGTATAAACAATAAGCAGACCTTTAAAATAACAAAATCATTAGTCATAACTGTACCGAGGGTGACTAGTAATAACAATTTTCCACAATGTATTATAGGTATAATGTATTTCCGTCTATAAATAGTCTAATTTTCGAATTGTTCTTCGCTAATTTATGCATTAACTTATTCCAGGTTCCAATAGTTCACTTATGGGTATTTTTCCGTTCGCCTATGGCATGTAAAAAGTCGCCAGTTATAGCATATTTTTAAATTCCTACTAATACTCACACTCTCACTATATATATCTTGTTCAAATTTTCAATCGTTAATAAATACTTTTTATTTATCCACTCAATTAAAATACATTTTTTTAAACTTGTAGTGGATGACACTTGATGTTAACAGTTTTTTTTCAAACATTAATTCATATAATTAAATTTAATTGGTGAAAATGCAGTTTAGCCCAACCACTTGGCACGATTTCAAAAATTGCTAATCTTGACGGTTTTTTTCGCTGAACGTTCACTCTACGAAGCGGACCAGGGTAGCCACATATGGCAAAATACAGCCAAATAATTTCGATCACGAAGGGTGGTTGGGCCAAACTGCATTCCAACAATTTAATTTACCGTATGAATTAGGAAACAAACCAATGATTCTTCTACATCTTTTGTCTTTCTATTACAAAGTTGGTAGAGCGTTGGAGTAGAATCTTCATGCCTTCGGATCGAATCTCGCCGAAGCATATTTTTTTTTTATTAATTTTGGTTTTATAGGGGACAGAAAAAATTTCTCTTATATAAGATATTATTTCATATAAATTTAGAATTAAATATCGTCAATGACGAAGGGTGCAGTTAGATGGAAAAAAATTTCTTTTGCCACTTAATATTGATATATATATATATTAATTTTAATTATTTAATAAAAAATAACTAAAATAAAAATTTCCTTTGTTGACCTAAGTAGGAATTCACTTATTTTTTTTTATATTACTTGTTACCTCTTCGATTATATCTCTTAAGTAAATGAGCAAATAATTCTGAAAGAAATGACTCAGTTTATGTTACATATTGTTTTATTTTCGAAAGTATTACAAGAATTGAATTAGCACTAAAACGAGAGATGTCTTTGGCAAATATGCACCCGTTAAATGAAAATACTAAAACTTACATTAGAAATAATAATACTTTACCGTATATAATGAGGACATACAAATAACAATAGAAGAAGAATATTACACAAACTTGAATCCTCTAACATACATTTCAGATTATTTGAATGCTAAGTTTGGTTCTAAAAGGAGAAAAAGTAATATGAATACTTCTATGCGAATTCTTCCGTCTGAAAATTCAGCGTTAAAATCACAGTATACGATTCATTTATCAAATTAATTTTCACTCATAGGAAGGACTGAATGCATTCCATCATCACGTTTATTCTTTTCACTTTAGAAATTGACTTTTTCACGAGCAAAAATCAACATTGTTGTCATTTATATATATATTTTTTTCATTTCGGGATATATATATATATATATATATATACAAATATTTCTCTCTTTATCACACGTTCAAATATGTTTTCAATTGATTTAATTAAAAAAGCCCTACTATCTGGGTATACATGGAATGGAATATACGCTGAAATGTGTGGTAATTTTTTTTGAATAAGAAATAATTGTGAAGCGTGCATTATTTCAAAGAAACAATTTAAAACTTAGAACCGAGCAAATTACATTTGAAATTTTAGAGATATGAAAAAGTATTTTGAATAAAATATTACATCTTATTCTAAGAGCATAATTTGAAATTATAAACCAATGATTTAACTGGTATTTTGCAGATTTACAGATATTCACTATAATATCTATGTATTAGATTCAGTTGTAAAGGAATTAGAAAAATATAATTAATTGAATTTCATGGTATAACTTTTTCTTATAGGAAATTTCAGACTGATGAGTCATAGTTTTCGTGAAATAGGCAATGCACGCAGGGTTGCATGCAATCCTTTAAATGATTAATTGACCTATATTTCATTACCTCTTTCACCAAGTCCAATATCTCATTTTTTGTACGGGACCATAATAAATGATTAATGCCTCTTCATATATATTTTCTCCATAAATCGTGAGAATAACGCATTAATTCCTAGACATGATTTTATTGAAAATTTTTTATAGATTTCACAATTAAATTTGGATTTTTTTTCTATTGAAAAATATTAATTTAAAGACATATTCTTTTATTCCTTTTTAAATATTCAAATGAAAAAAAGTTAATTAGTATAGTTTTTATACCTTTCCAATATTTTATTAGATTTGTGGCATTAATCTCTATTGTTGTTTTCTATTCTATTGATTCTTTAGGTTTCCTTCAAATTTTGTTTTTAATTCAAAATTATTTCTAATCAAATGAAAATTGACATATTTATTTGATAGACATTATGAAGTTTAGTGAATATATAGGATAAATTATATACATTAGCAGCGAAGGATTAAATAACAAGAGTAGTCAGAATTTATTTAGTCATAGATATTGAACCAAAGTTATCAAAAGGAGACATCTAGAGCAGCCGTACGTAGTTTAAGGAGTTTCTGAATCATAGCTATGAAAGTTTGTCTTGAGTTTGGGATTCGCATTTTCAACTCCAATTATTCTATTCACTCAAATGAATTATTAAGAGATAGGTTAAACTCGTTATCGTCATATTTGACTCAACAGCTCAAGGCGGGACAAGGCCTTCTATAGATGATTCCTCTATGAAAGCCTGCCTTTTGCCTTAGTCTCTTGCCAATTTCTCTCCCTAATCACTTTAAAACCCGCTTCAACCGAATCAAGCCACCATAGCTATGGTCTTCTACTTTCCCAACTGGTAAAGGACTTTGCAACAAGAATCTTCTTTACTGGATATTTCTCATCCATTGTAACAACTATATGAAATCCAGTTCATTCTTTTCTCTTTAATATATTTAATGATATCAGGTTCATTAAAAATTTTATAATTTTCAGAATTAAAACGTCTTCGCCAAAGACCATTTTCTTTGACGCCACCATGAATATTTCTGAGAGTCTTTCTCTGATAAACCACAGTTTTCTAATCCCCAATTTGACGTATAGGCCAAGTTTCTGATCCATGTATTAGGGCCGGCCTAATGAGAATTTTGTAAATAAGAATCTTTGTTTTTCTGGAGAGAAAACGGGGCCTCAGCTCAGAGTGGAGTCTGAAGAATGTTTAGTTGGACAGTGAAATGCGATTTTGGATCTCAGGAATGATGTCACTTTTGAGATAACCAGATTTTCAAGATAATTAAAACATGATACAATTTCAAACTCACGAGGGCCAATTTTTAAATGTTTGAGTGCATTGCTGGATGGCTTTTTCATTAAAGTCATATACTTGGTTTTTTACTCATTTATGGTTAAACCCATGCGATTTGTTGAAATCTCTATATAAAAGAATGATTCTCTCAAGGCTGGTTTATTCCTCCCAGCAATAATATTTATGCCATCTTTAAATTTAACTAATATTCTAAAAATTAGTTCAGGCGAGTTTGGATAGCTTAATTTAGAGGAAAATAAAGTAGATAGTAAACGTTAAATATCCTTCACTCTGAAGATAATAAAGGGGTTATCATCATAATTGGATTCTTGATTTCTTCACACTATTGTTCGAGAGTAATTTATTTCAATCTAGTAAAGAATCAAGAAGGAAATAATATGCTAGCATTACAAATTCTATAAATGTCATCAGGGTCATTATTTTATACTTACGACAGTAAAAGAAGTTCTTTTTTAAGCTGTTATATGTATTATTATTATTATTTTCACGAATGTTTATACTGTATAACATATTTATAATAATTTTGTAAGTCAGCATAGTTACATACATTAGTGGGTTTTGATTTTTTTTCTTTCTTTTCACTTATTCCTTGAGGTGATTATTAATAAATATTCATTGTTGTTTTCTTAAGATGAAGAAAATTTATTCTTTTCTACAAAGAAATGTTAATTTAAAAGGCACTATGCAGTTTTTTTTATTCTTTTTAGCAATTTTAAAATTAAAAAAAAGAAGTCTACATATATCCTCTATATACCATTCGATTACAAAAATATCAATTATTAGAGGCATATTTATTACATTCCATAAATGACAATATGGTTAGGAATTTATATTTATTATACTAAAAACAATTCTTTCTTAATCTCTTAACTTCGTAAAAATATTTCGCATATATTTATACTCTAGTGAACTTAATAATAATAATTTAGCGTGTCAGTATTCTACATACATACAGATGTTTGATTTCTTTTATTATTTCACTATTTCACTGGACTACATAATTAAAGCTTTAGATTATAGCGATATACAGTTGAATTTTTTTTATACATTCAATATAATCTGAGATCCTAACAATTTTAAACATTTATTCAGTATCTCTATAACGGAAGTTTTTCCGAACATGTATTTAAAGTCTGCATTCATATTGTAAGTAACCAGTTTTTTTTTTTCTTTCAAATAAGCGTAAAGCGATCCCATGATTCATTCAAATGATAATTAGTACAAACCCATTACCAGAACTTATAAAGTGTTCAATTTCCTTTCAAAATATTGAGAAATGAAAGTTCTAATATATATATATATATATAAATTTATTCCTTGTGTTTATATATTTTACTTAATAAAGCAATTTATTTTTTATAGTTTGCAAAATCAAGCGAGTGAACCAGATTTTAGGATAAAAAATTGTAATCATATTTTATTCGTATGATTTTTCTGTATATTTGTAAAACTTTTTATAGCTCTTGATATATTATTGAGCAAGAAATTATAATTTTTTTGACCCTGTACTTTATTCATTTCATTCGCTTTAAAAAAACATAAACTTCCTTTCATGCTTAAACTGATTTTTCGTGATATAAATGTACTTAAAATGCTAAGGTCATTTTTGTATTCATTGGAAAATTTTGAAATTTTATGGTTGTTTTGCGTAACATGTTTCATAATTCAATTTAAAGTAAATGGATTAAAATGAATATTTATATTTATAATATCCACAAAATTAAACATAGCGACTTTTTTATTGCTTTACATACCTTCTGATAGAACAGAGGTGTTAAATTATAAATAATGCTCGTGCAATTACACCCATTCACACACTTATTTAAATGTTTCATGATATTAAAATTTGCCAAAGTAATACGAATTTTAAAACAAAGGGTTTTTTTCCCTTTTTTTTATAACAAATGAAATTTTTAAATAACCATTTGTATGAAAATGAAGTTTTTGTAACATATTTTACGTGTGTTCAAGTATGGTAAGTAGAAGCTTCTTCTTATACATATTTAATTTAAAAAGTTGGTCACAGGGTATTGTGTTCTCTTAAATTTCCACTTTTCGAATTTGGTACAATGGAAATAGGAGAGTTCTAAATCTAATCTAATAACTATATGTTAAAAGATAGAAATAAACGTTTGTTTGAATTTTTGAAATTTCTAATACTGAATTTCGTTATATGATTTTAAGTATGTATGCACCGAGCAAATAATAACAGCAAACAATGAATTACTTGCAAAAAACTTAATAAATTTGACCCAAATTATGAAGACAAAGATATGCTTGAGCTGATACTTCATTGTCCAAATATCTCTACACGCTGTATAAAAATTCTGAATCAATTTTAATTTAATGTGTAAGGGTCTTTATTATTTCACAAATTGAATTATTTGCCCATGTAGTATAGGTAAGAGGAACCATTTTAAGAGTTACGTTATCAAATTTTTCATATGGACACCTTTCTTCACGTCGATCATAGACAAAGAAATAATATAGTTAACATTAAATATGGCGTTATATTCAATATTATAATTTTTTTCCCAAGTAAATACCTTTTTTCAGATCTTATAATAATGCTGGATATATATTCAAACACACACACTCACACACACACACACACACACACACACACACACACACATATATATATATATATAGTGTGTGTGTGTGTAACTATTTCCTTTAAATTCAATTAAATTCTTAATTTTTTTCCTGCATTTTCTCGACTATAGTAATGCCTTTCCTTCCAAATCATTTTCTTATTGTTTTAATTTATACGATTACTAGAGTGCCAATAATGCTTTTTCTGCATTTTTCACGCTCAGAACTGATAAGGATATTCCTTAACCTGACAATAAAACTCAGGATTTTTCTACCAGACAGTAAGACTTAAGATATCCCTACCATTAACATACCAAGATTCATACATTTATTACCATGTGATCTGAATAATTCTTATTCTGACTTCCAAAGCATGGAAAACTTCGTTCTTCATTGCTTAACTTGGTGGATTACGTCCCTCACTATCCCGATGTATCTCCCTTCCTCCCATGCAACATAAATAAATTCATAATAAAATTATTTAAAATTTCCCTATTGTGGCGTGTATATATATATATATATATATATATACAGAGAGAGAGAGAAAACTTTCACTTTAAAATTCTACAATGTAACCGACAATATAATGTATAATATAAATGTAAAATATCTTTAATGTAAAGGAAAATAAATAATAAATTTATCGAAATCTTTTGTCAGCTAAAAAAAAAAAAAAGTAAATTTGTAATATAGTATCCAGTTGTTTTATTTTCTGTTTTGTCTTCAGCATTTCTATCTCTAATTAACTTCCTCTGTACGTCCCTCTCTAATTAGA
Source organism: Nephila pilipes (assembly GCA_019974015.1). Classification (NCBI taxonomy): domain Eukaryota; kingdom Metazoa; phylum Arthropoda; class Arachnida; order Araneae; family Nephilidae; genus Nephila; species Nephila pilipes. The sequence goes on along the minus strand of BMAW01110294.1, from coordinate 18,345 downwards.
GTTTTAATGAGTCAATCCGATTTTAATTCTCAATATTTCTGGAATTCCTTTTTTTTTTATCAATTTAAACTTTCCAGATATTATAATATATAAGTTTATTGAAAAGAGATTGAGAGTATGAAATTAAAAGATTAATTATACTTTTCTTTCTAGATGCATAAAATAAAAAAAATGCCATCTTTAAATTTTGAATATTTTTTAATGTTCTTTTCCCCCTTTTCCTGTAAATTTTTCTAGACTATTTTAACCCAGACTATTATTAACATTTATGTACAGGATATTTTAATTATATCGGTGTTACGTGGCATGCATTTCTTCTTATTATATGTTAGTACCATGAGCGAATTTCCTAAGCTCAGAAAAGATGTTTTTGTGACTAATGGACTATAATAGTAATATGCCTATTTTTTATTACATGACTGATATCTCGCATTAGAGTAGATTTCTTCAGTTATTCTATTAGGTTTGGCATTGGCCATGTCTAGAATAAATATGTGTGCCTAATTTTTGTTTTTTAACTGCCTTTAATTTAAAATATATTGATATCAATGTAATTAATTTCTTCAAGAAGTATGTATGTTGTCTTATGCAATTTTACTGATTGATTCATTGATGATTTTCATTTGGTATGAACAATAAAAGTCATAATTAATTATTTTTTCACAAATGAAGATAACTAAGTACTATTCTCTCTGATTAAGCCGTTTCACATGGGATTAGTGCATTGACTGGTAAGCGAAAAAGACAAATTACTGGAATAACGAATGGTATGTATTATTGCATAAATTTCAATTTTATTCACGTAAATAAAGTAGCAAAGACATAAATTAACAAGAACAACATAAACTATTTTTTTTATTAATAACTCTATTTTTGTTATTTTCTGTCTTCCTATGTAAAAACGCTGGATTACTGTCAGGGCCGAAACTCGTGAAGAGCTTATTACAGAGAAATATTAGATTTTGTGGTCCCCTTATTGACAGTAAAGGCTTAACTAGAATTTCGAATTTATGAGTCTTAAAAATGCATTGATATCGCAGTAACCTTAAGTCACAATAACAGTTCATTATATACTCTGTATTATCGATTAAGATATGAATCCATCTAGAAGAATTTGACACTTCAGTTAATTTAATTGATATTTCTTTACCAAGGCAAATTATTTTTCATATGATAATATTGATATTATTTTTAGGAAGTAAGTTATATCTAGGAATGTTTTGAAAAAGGCCTCCTTATTTGGTAAAAAAAAATCACACTTTCAGGGAGTCAAAAAATCAGTATTCATTCATTCTACTGATTGAGGGAGCCTAGAAAGCATTAAATCCTGTTCTTATAATTTTAAGGAGGGTTGCCATAACTTTCGTATCAAACAATTTAAATATTCGCAACTCCCCCCGATGAAGATGACTTTGTTCATCAAAGATTGCAATTAATAGTAAAATGTCGCACTGTATAATTTTAATGATAGTTACTTGAATGATTTTTTCAATTTTAATATTCAGTTATTTTATTCGATCATATGAACCAACATTGCTAACTCTGAAAATATATCATACATCAATAAACTTATGAAATTACTAAATAGCAATTTTCAAATTGCTAAAAGGAAAAAGATCAAATTAACATGCAATTAATACGATAATATGTATGCACGGTTCTAAAAAGAGTACTCAGTGTAGAATTTATAATATTCATAAACAGTACCGAAAAAAAAATTATATATACATTAAGAATAGCTTTTTTTCAAAATTTTTAAAAATATGTAATATTTAAGCAGAAAAAAAATGTTAGCATAATTAGAATTACGAAGTTCACTTAAATTATAATTACATCAATTTTGAATCTCTTGTTTATGTAAAAATTGTGTTGCTCTTTTAACTATAGAATTCTCAATTTCTTTAGAGTAAAATATTTCAAGTTCAACTTTACTTGGAAAAGGTTCCATGCATTTGTCTAATTTTCCGTATTTCTTGGCAGTTTGTCATCTTGAATAATCACAATGTCATCAGTTTTGAAATTGTCAGATTTATTAAAGGAATTGATAGAGAGAATATGTTGATTTCAGGTTTAATAAATGATTGTTAATTCAATTTTTCCAAACAAAAATGGCTTAAAAGTATCTCAAGATAATTAATTGTTTTCAATATCACCAGTTTCGTGCTTGTAGGGAGTTCTCTTGACAGTATAATTACTCTTGACAATCTTATTCTGAGGTCGCTTTCCTAGAACGAAGTGTCCAGGGCATAGGTACAAGGTTCCTTTGGATCTGCATTCACGAATTAATTGGTCTGGAATTAACGACAGCTTCCAGATCAACTTCTAATGCCTTTAATTCTTCGATGCTGTTTCGCCTAAAGCTTTTCGTAAACCAATTTCAAAAGCGAGCAAGTATTTCGTAAGATCACCCAACTATGCTGTCCTTTAAACAATGTATCGCCACTTGATTCCTTGTGAGGCGTAAAACTTTTTAACATCTGTGCATGATTGGTAATTTTCCGCATTTTTCTAAGATTGTTTTCAAGCCACTGGAAAGTCAAAGCATTTTCTATGAAAATTACAGAGCATAAGGCTCTTCTTACAGAAAATATTTTGAATTCCACAAGAATTGTTTCAATTGTCAGGTTTCTGACAAATTCAAAGTGTGTAGCTCTTGTATTATTACAAGTACAGTAACTTTTGTATTTGAAAGAGGAATATGTTTTCGCTACGCACCCACACATTTGTAATTTAACCTTATTTTATGCTTCGTTGCTAAGATTTAAATGCGAATTATTTTCTATCAAAATCCGATCTGCAAAATTAGAATTCGACTTTGAAATCAATTAATCTGTTGCATTATTAATATTTCTTTTCAGAAAAGAATTTGATGCATAATGAAACATTCCTTTGCATTTTTTAATTTTGATTGTACACTGAAAACTAATATAAGAACAATAAAATCAATTACAGCTACGACCTTCGTTATACAATTTGTTTCGTTTTTTCAGCATGGTCATAATAATAAGAAGGTAAGACTCGTTTGATTTTAACTATACAATAAGTAAGCTATATTTTAAATTAGTTATAAATGCTGCACTTGTCGGTATGAATTTAATTGATCCTTTATTAAATTGTTTCAAATTTAGAATTTTTTAAAATTTATTCCTCCTAAAATCATGGATCATAGACAAAACCTCCTCTATAAAAACAATTTTTGAGTATTCAGTTATTATTAGTTTTTTTATTACCGTTTTCGACTGAAACATAAGTTCATACAATCGGAATAAATTTCGAAATAGTCAGTCATACAAATTATATATAAAATTCAGATTTTTAAACTTTAGGACGGCTCATTCTGAGGCTTGTATAGTATTGCAAGGTGACCACACTTTATATTCGATAAACCTATCTCGAGATATAATTTATCATGATTTGTACGTTTTTGATTTGATTATATCTTAACTGACCATTTACCTCTTGATACGTTATATTGCTATATGTTTTTTCCATAGTAATATATCACATGTTATGTAGCTATATGTTTCCTTCCATAGTAATATATCACATTGCCAAATTTAGTTGTAATAAACCAATTATTTCTGCATTTATCACTCATTTTGTGTTTGTGATCTTAATTTTGTACATCATTGTAGTTAATTATTTAATGGTTGAGATTGTGACTTTTCATTTTTCTTTAATTTTGTCATTTTAAATGTTTAATGATGTTTGAGTTTTGCAACTTAAATAAATCAAAATAAAATTATATAATAACTCTATATTTTAAATCAATATTCATCGAAAATATTCATTGTTTAATACATCATTAGTGTCTATATTATTCCAATTTATGCAAACTAGATTACTATTCCTGAATTGTCAAATAATTTACTTCCCCTTTTAATAAAGATTCGTGCAACACTGGTTGGGCGCCGTTAAGAAAATCATACTCACTAACGTCAAGAAAATTCTTTATTCTTTGGTTGTATTCGACTAAGCAAGATGGACAAGCATCAAATTCTATTCCACTTATTTAAAGAAGGGTTGTCTCAATTTTCGTTGTGGTCATAACACTATGGAAGGTTTAAAATTATTCTAGAATTATGTTCTAAGAAACACTTCGGACTACCTCTCTATCTATCTATATATGTTTTATTTCATCCATAAAAACCTTTAATTCTTCTACTGCACACACAATTTTTTTTGGAAAAGTGTACAAGAAAGCTGTACATATTAATATGAAAGTATGTCTCACTTTTTTGTTTAAAAATTTATAAGATATCAGTTCGTAATATGAATAATATATGTATATATTTAATTTCAGTTTATTAATTGTTTATTTTCTGAATAATATAGTACAGATTTATAAAGAGGAACAACTCAACTCTACTAAGAGTTTAAGATCAACTCAATTCCACGCTATTTTTGAGAAAGAATTAAAATAGAAGGAGGCCGCTTTGTTGACTGTCATGAAGAGCCGTATTTAATAATTTTGTTTTATGTTTGATTATTATATATGTTTGTATACGGTACTGCATTATTATATAATTAAGTTTTGGAAGTTGAAAATATAAAAAGACTTGCTATTCTCAAGACATATTCACTCTTACTGCCTTTCAATTCCTCGTCCAAAGATTGTATTTTTTGCTCTAATATACTTGTAAAATTAAGAATAATTCTTAAATTTTAGCTGTGAATTGAAGGAAACTCCGTGTTCAATTTGGTGTAAGATATGCAAAAATAATATACTTATAAAAAAAACGTAAAAATCAAGAGATAAACTGTTTAGTCAGGAAGAAAGACGTGGAACACAAAAGTCTTCCTTAAAGTATTTGTTCATAAAGTAAATCGATTTCTTTCGCTTAAAAGATTAAGGAAAAAAAATGTTTGAAAAATTTCGATAGAGAGTGGAAGAAGTTTTCTTAGAAAGTAGAATCAGTATGAAAGGAAAGTAATAAAAATTCCTTTAACAGCTGGGTTAGTTTGTTTTAAGGCATGACTGCTAACATAGAGTTTATAAAACAATTTGGAAAGAATAGAGACATATTGGGAGAAAAAAAATATTATATTTGAATTATTTCTCCACATAATTTTTGCGAAAAAAAATCATAGTTTCTTATTTAGACAGATGAAAGCATTTTTTACATTATTTATTAAGAGTATACAATACAATTCGCTATTTAAGTATATTATAAAGCAAAATGTTATTGTGGTTACAGAAAATAGAAGAAATTTTTCTAAATTCTTAATTACTGAAAAATTCTTCACGGCAATTAAGAATTATAGTTGATGATTCGGAAGAAATATTTTGGAAAAGGGATTGTGAGAAGTTATTCATATGTATGTGAAACTCCCATTTGCACATCCAAGTACTTCTTTTAGAACTGAAGTGTAGAAAAAACCCTGTATTTTCATTGAAAGGCTGTTTGTTACTAATATAATGACAAAATGATATTTTGACTCTTGTCAAGGCTTCCTATTCAAATAATCTGATAAGTAATCCTTAGATATCATGTATATATATATATATATATATATACACGTGTGTGTGCATGTGTGCATGCGTGTGTGCATTCATTTATTTGTGAGAATGTATATATAGTAGTACCTCTTAATTGGAGACATTCATCGGACAAGATATTTCATCCTTTAAATAAAAGTGTCCCTTCTCCAAAGGGTACATAATAAATATATGTAATTAAATTTGAAATTTAACATAGTCACATGTATTTATTTTAATTTCAAATTAGTGAAAATTAAAACTTTTAGCTAAAATAGTTTAATTACTTTATAATATGTAAAATGAACAACAAAATTTTTATTTACAATATGTGTTTGTATGAAAATAAACTGTTATATTTTGTATGAAAATTATCCGTTATACGGATTTATTTGAAAGCCTATACATTGCAAGCATTTTTACCATTTGATATAACAATGATGATGTTAAGTCCTTCACAGTCATCAACAATTTTCAAATCTAGGAGGTGTATTTTAAGGCGTCTGTATAGTTTTGTGAGTCATACTATTTGTTGGGTTCTTCTTTATCTTCCTCATTGCTCTGCAAGATATTTTTGCTAACTCTCACATCTTCAATTGCATTTGAAATAAAATATTGTAGATCATTTGTGGTGCCTTCAGTAAATGAATTTTCAACGACTCAGTAATTTTCTTGCATTTGAGCTCTATCATTAATTTTGATAAATTCACTCAATTCATTTACATCAGTAGCGTTTTCTCTGAGAGCAATCGTAACAACAATATCAAAGCCTGCTCTTTTAAAGAATTTATTTTCACATGAAGAAATGCATTTTCAATTCTATGAATGGGAAATATCGTTACGATTGCAGCACAACTTACTTTTTCCAATGTAATTTGTTCCCTTTTCCTACTGAAAGGCACTTACCATTTACAAAACGAAGGGATTAACTTTTCATTTTACTAATCTCTTGTTACAAAAGTGTCTTTCATTTTGAATTCAAATACAATCGGAAAGAAATCCGAATAAGGAATTGAAAGGAAAATAACGATAGAAACTAATGTCACACGCTTCACAAATTGGCATTAACTGAGAATCAATTTTTGTATCAGCATTAAGATGAAAAGAATTATGAGGGTGAGTAAGAATTTTTTAACTAAATAATTTTAAGTCTTTTTTTTTTAATTTTTTTGCACAAAATGATTTTGAAGTTTTTAAAATTTAATTCTTCGAAGAAGTAATTTTTACCTAAAGAAATGTCTAAGTTTCTCTTAAGAGCAGGGAAATGAAAACACTCAGAGAAGAACATCGAAAAA
>BMAW01110294.1:0-11561 GCA_019974015.1 Nephila pilipes | reverse complement strand
TATGTTATATATAGATACATTTATATTATATATATATATATATATATATATATATATTGAAAATTTATGAAAGAATAATTTAAAATATTTAAAAAGACAAAAATCCAGAAAGAAATGTAAGAATGAAAGAAAATGTCTTTTTAAATATGTTTTTGTCTTTTTAAATATTTTAAATTATTCTTTCATAAATTTTCAGTATATTTATTTCATACATTCTTATGGTTGTTTTGCGCCTAATTATGTGTGAATTTTTTGAATAATGATATCTTTATGATTTGGATTTAATATTTGCATAATATATATATATATATATATATATATATATATATATATATATATATATATTATACATATATCTCAATCTCTCTCTCTCTCTTTCTCTCTTTATATATATATATATATATATATATATATTACAGTCGCTTTACCATTATTGCAATTCCAACTACGAGCAAACTTACCAACCATCATTCCTACTGTAATTATTGTGTAAATTTCCCTTCTATGGATATAAATTATAATTTTGTAGTAAAAACATACATGTTATGAAATATTATCTTTGGAATTTTGATGAAAAACGTTTTCTTAATCATTTATGTTATTCCTGAATTTTTAATATAATTTTCTTTAAGGTGTATCATTTCATTTCATTCTTCAGGTACATTTCTTCATTTCATTTCAACATAAATATTAATGTTTGCAAAATATCATTAACAGTTTTTATGAAAATACATAAGTGAGTATTAGATATGAGCATAAAATCATATCTTGTAATCATTTAATTCAGCTTAAGTGAATAAAAGTGTTGTAAAGTGTTCACATTTATTGTTTGCGCGTGTTCGTATTTGTATTTTTATATTCCTTTACTTATAATTTTTATCTTGAATATATCATGTAAAAAGTTGATGAATTATTTTCTTTAAAAATATTTTGAAATTACTAAAATTAATCCAGTCAGAATTTTACCAAGTGTACCCAAAGGAAATGTAACCCAGTAATAGAGATTGCAAGCTGCTTGGCTGATGATATCAGTATAGTCAGGATTTCACATTACTGAGTCCATCAAAGACCTTCGTGCGGAATAATGGATCTTTCGCACGTTAAATTGTACTGGACCTCAAAATCCTATTATGGTTGGTGTTGGATATTAGCAGATTATGATACTAGTTGTGGTGTCTCCCTCAATATCTATCCGAGCCTCTTAATTAAGAGATCATGTGACACAAGATCTCAAAATTACATAAGAATTTTAGGAAATCTTGTACAAGTGCGTAATAATTCAAATTTAAATTTCATCTGTAAGCTAAGTTTAATATACAGGGTGTTTACAGAAGAATATCCAGACTTTGAAGCTCTATTTAATTAAATATGTTACAACCCTCTGGGATAAATTAAATTCAAATAATTTTTAAAAATTTCTATGCAAATTTTGCAAAGAATAAATTTAGCCACTTAAGTAACAGTTTTTTCATAATTATTATTAAATTACTCAATTAAATATATAAATTAAAGCAAACGATGTAATAATCGAGTAATGGATAATAGCAAGCTTTTACGGTATTAAAATTTAAGGAAAATTTAAATTATTAAATTGATTATATTTAAGCTAAATGTAGTTAAAATTATAGCAAACGATAAATTATTAAAATGAATATATTTAAACTGCATAAAATTAAAATTAAAGCATAAAATAAAAAAATGGAAAAGTGATCTGGTTCGCCAAAGTAATCTATCTAAAACAATACCTCTTTAGGTCGCTAATAAAAATTTAAAGGTTATAATATAATACATTTTCAGTATGAATATCACTCGAAACATACAAATTAACCAGTGATAAGAACTTTAGATAGGTCGCTTAGGAGAGCCTTATGGACTTCAAAAGCCATAACTTACTGAGATTATTATTCTTTGAGGTTACTGAGTAGGTAAAGTACTTTTTGTACTACTACCGGTAAAAATACTTTTCAACGGAAAAATGTAAATTATTAGTCTTTTAAACAATATGTTCAAAAATGGTGAAAAAAAGCTTGAGGTATGATTTTTTATCGATAGAATATCGCTTTTGTTTCCGTTGGAGATCAGAAATATTGAATGTTTACAATTTTATAAATTTTAATATACTTTTTTTTTAGTTTTACTTTTTCAGGAAGGTTACATCTTGTTTCGTTTTGTAATATTAGCTTTTCAAAGTTAGAATATTCTTTTTTTAAACGTCCAGTACATATTTATATTACAAGTTTTAATTATTAGCTCATCGTTTTTACATAATATTTTAATATTTATTCATTTAAAATAATTTCATTTAAATTAATTCATACATAATTTAATATTTATTCATTTAAAATTTAGAATAATGTCTTATAAATTTTATAATTTCGTTGAAACCCAATATAAAAATAGATGAATTTTTCAATAAATGAGATTCGGTAAATGAATTTTTGATTTACATCGTTAATACAAGAGAAAAAAGTTATTGAAAATAGTGGAGTAACTCTTTTATGAATATATTCAAAATACATATTCGGATATGAAATGATTAAATATTTTTTTAAGATAATCAAAATTGTATGTGATCTTGTCTTTGCTATATAAAAAAATTATAATTTTAAAACTAATGCACTCTTTGTTATTGGAAAACAAAAACAAAAATTCTTTAAGAAAATTCTTATAAAAGGAATTATTAAAAAGTTAATCGCTTAGCACAATATATGATGATAAATATTTCATTTGTATTAAGTGAGATTTATGTTTGCATTCAGAGGCTCCCTGTTTATGTTATTTTAGGAAATAATAACGACGAGAAGAGCCATTTAAAAAATAACATAAGATTTATTCTAAATTACCATCACATTTGTTTTACACAAATTTGCTTACATAAATGATTTATTCCTCAGACATAAAAACATCTTACGCCGAATGTGTCTTTAATCGACATTTCTTGTAATTTATTTCGTAATAGTTCCCATGGGATTTCATTCAGACCTACAGTTTGTAAGCAGATAAATTTCATTTAAGTATTCTCAAAGTGATTAATTTCAGATTATGACTTTTTTACTCGTGTAGAATCATTTCACTGTAAAAATAGCACAAATGACATTTTACCACTAACTAACAAGGTCTAATAGATTAATATCACAAATATTTACAGTTTTTAGAAAAGACTTCTAACGACGAAATAAATTTAGAACGGAAATATATATAGATACGAATTAAAAACAAAAATAAAATTATTATTTTTGGATCCTTCTGAATCTCAAATTATGGTCAAAAAACTTCACGTGGTAAAAAGACCAACCATTGTTCGAGTTTCAACTGGATATGATTCTTTTCGCACGTGCTGAAAAAAGAATAAATCTGCAATTTTCTTTTCAAACATGCAGCATGAGGTCAAAGATTTACATGAGAAAGGGGAGATATCCAACATAATTTTATATTATATGGGAATAACTGAAAATGTAAAGAAGATACCACTGATTAAACCTACATGATGCCCTCTTTATAAAACACTATTTTGGTAAGAATAATATTAAAATTAAATAATGGTTTGCTATTATGTAACTAAATTGTGTTTGATATAAAAAGCTAATTTCACAAGCCATTATTTTAAAATGTTTAAAAAACTTAATTTAAAATTTTTGAACTTTTTGTATATTGTTATAAAGTATTCAATTTATAATATTTTTTTCAGTAATTCAAATGATTTATATTTTTAAATATTATTTGAAACAAAAATTAGTAATGAATTGAAAATTTAAATCATTGTTGAATTTTACTAATTATTTTTGTATCTAAACCCACAATTTTTTTTAAAAAATTTTACACATACATACATACACACACACGCACCCCCATATATATATATATATATATATATATATATATATATATATAACACATGGATCAATGAGTCCCGAGACTGTGCAATCGTTTTTTTGCGATTTCCTCCTTCAAACGCACCAGCAAGTCAATATAATAATCACTGTTGATCGATTTACCTTTTTCGAGGTAGTCAATGAAAATCACGCCATGCGTATCCCAAAAAACTGACGCCATGACTTTGCCAGCTGACTGCTGCGTTTTCGGACGGCTTTCGCCAGCTACGCGCCACTCAGATGACTGCCACTTCGACTCTGGAGTGTAGTGATGTATCCATGTTTCGTCCATGGTCACGTAACGACGCAAGAAATCTTTTTTGGTGCGAGTAAATAGCGATAAACAGCTTTCTGAATCATGGACTCGTTGCTGTTTTTGTTCCATCGAAAGCAATCGCGGCACCCACTTGGAAAAAACCTTTTTCACTTCACTTTAAAAAAACCTTTTTCCTGGTCCGATCGACTTAAAATTTTGACACGTTTCAAGCAAAGGTTTGTACTCTAGAAAGACCTGGTTACTGGTTTACAACAAGCGCCATCTCTGGGTTAGTCTCGGAACTTATTGATCCATGTTTTATATATATATAACCCTGACATTTTTTTCTTAAAAAAATAATTGATCTCTCAGACCTAATTCGAAAATTAGTTGCTATAGTACAAATGAAAATATTTACAAAACAATTAAAAATCCTATCTTGAACTGCAAAGAAATCTTAAGCAGTAGAAAACAAATTTTCAAAAATAAAAATCTGAAAAAAATGTATTTAAAGTTTGTAAAAGTATAAAAGCAATTAATAATTCTAGTTGAACTTTAATCTTTCAATATGTTATATCTTATCTTACGACATGCAGTAAAAACCTTTTTCTAAACATGTTTCTATGGATATTTTTCTTTTTCAAAGAATCTTTTGCACAAAATCAATACATTGAATACAACAATGACTGATTATAAGCATATTCTTAACTTAATATTTTAACAAAAGAGTTCAACACAAATCAAATTAATAATAATAATATAATGTGAAATTCGAAGCAATTAATTTTGTACATAATACTTAATTCTTTCTCAATTTTAAGTTGGAGCAATTTAGCAATTTTGATTTTTTTAATAGGTGGCATCCAAACTCCCTTATTTTATTTCATTTCTAAATAATAATCTCCTATAATCAGGGAAATTCTCAAAGTGTTTGGAAGAAGAATGAATATTAAGATGATGATGATTGCCCAAGATTTTGATGATGAAGGCATTAAAGATCCTGAAACATTTCTAGAGTTTTTAATATTCCAACATTAACCTCGGATATTGTTCTCAACACCATGATGAACTCACGATTCTCAGAAGCCATATTTATTTTAGAAAAACTATTCCTAATCATTGAATGTAAGGCTTCATATGAATTTTGAATCAAATATCTTATGCATCTGCTCAATACTTCAGCACGTGTTAGTCGTCATTAAATCAGCAAGAATTTGGACGTTATTTGATTGGAGTTCTTAGCCATTCTTATGGTAACCTGGGTCCTTTTCATGAATCATTGCTGACTGGTAAAAACACCAGTAATCTACATCAAAAGAGTTTTTTTTATGTTGCGGCTTCCGATCTATAGATCTCACAGATATTTGTCACAACACTACAGATGTATTTACCTCTATTAAAGTAGATGTATACAGTACAAAAATCGTATGTTACAATACAAACGTATGTTGCAATTCAAACATCGTGATGAATTTTATACCATACACTGCTCATTGAATCCCGTACTGTCTATTACAAGAACCAATTTAGATTACTAGAATTCTTCACACCGATTTGTCATTGATTCATAATCAATCACAAAACTATTCAGAAAGTCCATAACACAACCTATTCAAATGCACGCATTTGACGTATAACCTCACATTAACCAACTTACATCATAATTCACTGCAATATCGACAATATCTATAATATCGCATGGTCGTTCTTTGAACCATATGTCTTTTTGACATCTTCTTCAATATCATGCAACATATGCTTTGCGTAATATATATGTCCTTCTAGAATTTTTACCTTATACAACCTGAGAGTCTTACAAGCCATTACATGAAAATTCATATGCATACAGAATTTCGCCAGCAGTGATTGAAAGAGTCCCAAACCCATTATTCCTTGCATTAATCTCATACCCTTATCTGATAGTGCATTAGATAATGTATGCTTACTAACATTATTTGATATTTGTAATAGTCGTAACAAAAAAGTCTTTCAACAAATTGTATGTATATGAAATTTGTTGATAAATTACCTAAAAGATTTGTCTTCACAGCGATATATTTTGGTTAAGGTGACCATATTTTAACATTAAAAAAGCGGGACACTATTAATAGGAGGGATTGGGGGGGAATAAAAATTTGGTAGCTAAAAATACCTACCTTTGGTATCTAAATAAATTACTTACCTAAATCATCTGAATAGCTGATTTGCTTACATCACTTGTTTAACTAGCATTAGCATGCAGTACGATGTGTATCGTAAGGGGGACAGTTACAAAACCCAATATGCAAAGGCGTTTACTTCGAGGACAGCCAACAAACTCTTCACACTCTGACCCTTCTCCTCTCTAAAATTCCCCTCCGTTTCCAATTTTTGCATAAGATGTAATTCCTTTACAACAATGTTCCAAATGATGCTAAATCGCTAGAGAAACATGTAGGCATAAGAATGAAATCCGTGAAAATGTACAAAGCGGGACATTCTCTCTTCATTTTACAACTACAAAATGTTTTCATCGCTGCCAATTTCCGAAAACTGCCACTGTTCATTGAGTTTAAACAATGGTGGTCGTATTCTAACAACTGAATAAGGCAAACTTTGATAAGCAGTTCCTGATAATCAGTTCTTAACAATTATTTTTATTAATAAAGTGCAACAACATAAAGTTCACAAAAATAATATAAACCTCATATCCTGGTGAAATAGCAACATGGAAGCCGAAAACTATATATTTCCTTCCCTAGCTTATCGTGCATTCTTTCTAAAAATCGGGACTTTTTTAAGACCCCGTGGGATACGGGATAAATTGTTAAAAAGCGGGATGTTTGGTCACCTTAAGTTTGGTACAACTCAAGGATATCTCCAGTTTTATCTAAAATACCTGTATTCAAAACACTTGTGTTCAGACACTTGTGTATCATGGTAGTATCAGCAGAATGCACGTTCTCATAAATATTATTTTCACTAGTACTCTCTCTCTTTCAGATATTATATAATAGTAATCCGAAAACACTTAGGAAGACGCATTTCCTTAACAGGAAAAAAGCAAACTGCTATACTTCTAAGTTACATAAATTTTGTGTAAAAACAATATTGATCCAGAAAAAGTCATTTTTGTCAATGTTATCTTTTTATTTATGAGAAATTAAAAAAAAGCGTAGAACATATACAAACAGAAATGTTTTTAGTTGTGAAAGCTGAAATAAACTTTACTAAAGGAGTTGATTTTCTTAAAAATACTTTTAATTAATTAATTTTAAGTATAGAAAAACTCTTAAAAATGAAACCAAAACTAACCACTCCCCTTCAGCTGTCGAATGTCGAGACATACAACACTAAAAAATTTCTAATATCTTAAGCACTAATTGGACATTGGCTCTAAGATTCGGGGTCATGTTTACCAAATATATGGGCCGAGGAATAAGAAAAATCAAATATTTCGAAAGTTCTCGGAATTTCGAGGTACTGTGTAACCTTAATTAGGTATCGCAAATTACATACAAAAAGAAACCCGGGTTGGCCTTTGAATTTATCTTACAGTAAATTGACATGAAATGAGTTTGTAGTTTTTATGCATGGAAAACATTCTTGCAATCAAAACAATTTATGGAAAAGAAGAATTTTTCCGAAGAGGATTTGGAAAATAAATCACTAAATGAGAAGGAAAAATTTGGATTAAAAAGTATTCTAATAACAATAAAGAAGAAATTGGCAGTTAAGGCATTTGAAAGTCTGGAAAATATATGAATACCTTATAGAGTAAGGTGGAAAAAATATTGTTCAAAGATTGATCAAACGAACTCAAACGAGATGTGTTTATCATGATTTGCTTTTCTTTGCAAAGATTATGCAAATATGTATTGCAAGTTATATGTGTCGTAAAATATTTATAAAAATATATTAGAGTGAAAACAAAATATATTTGTTAATGTTAGTCAAAAGATTTCCATACTTAAACTATTTTGCACCATTTATACGAAATAGATATTGAACTGAAGGAAGGGGTAAGAAAACAAGAAGAATGGTAAAGAATGTTAAAAAAAATGGAATATTATGTCTGTATAGAAACGCAAAAATAAACAAAGGCACATTAAAATATTTGTTTTATTTATATACATGACCCAAAATAAACAGAAGCCATATTGAGTAAATAATGCTTAGATAGGAAAACTATAACTTTTTCTGCATTATGGTGGAGAAATAAAAATTTAAAATTTTTAAAGTTAATGCTTTATTTCTATCCGAACGTACTTGTTATTATGCTTTATGTTGCACAGATTTAAGTTTAAAATGATCGTTATACATAACAAAAGACATGTAAATTAAACATGAATAATGTTTATAAAGGCATATGGTTTCCTTTCATGGTATTAAAAATAATAAGATTAATTCATTTTTCTTTTTTAAATGACCTATAATTGAGGCAATTTATAAAACACTACAGGATTCTTAAGACATTAACCGTCAGAGAATTTCATGTTTCGAGACGTTTATTGATTTTTTCTGTCATTTCGGTAATTTTCAAATAATTTTATTTTATTGCAATACAATTCGATGTGAATAATTTCATTTAACAATTAATTTCTTAATGAAGCCTAACTTAAAGAAGTTACTTTTCTCGTATGATGCACTTTCTTACCGTCGCACTAGAAGCAACACTAGGGCTATTGACAATGGACCTCGTAATTTTCGAGTCACGAGGTAGACATTTCAGCTGGCACCCCCTCTCCTAACTTCCACACTACATCAACGGGAGGACTTGGGAGCCTTGACAGATTAACCGTGCATCAGCTCCAGTTACACCATGGATCTTTTGTGGCATCAAGGCTCAAACCTAGAACTCGACGCCAGCCGTCAGCCGTGACCACTAGTCTACCGCGGTCACACTTTTGTAAACAAACATTCTTTCTACGTATAATGAAACATAGTGAAATAAATATAGATAGCTGACAACAGCTTCAACATCAAAATGAACATATACTAAATAATAAATGGGGAGAGGTGATTGAACAATAAACAATATTGATTGAAATTGAATGCATGGATTTTTAGTTGACCTTTATTTTATGAATATTTTCATCATAATTGCTCTAGAATTAACACATTGCAGCTTATCTTCATTAGTATCATTAATAGATAAACCAAATTTATCGATAATGTAGATGAGTAACATAAGCATTAATTACTGCAAAAATGAGAAATTATATTTTTATATCTGGTGCGCTTTGCGGCAACATTTTCCAACTCAGATAAAAGTCTTTACGTAAGGCGAGATTTTTCAAAAATACATAAAAGTGAAATATAATTGTATCATATTTATATATAATTATATTTCTTAAAAGTAGTAAGATTTTCCTTTAGATTTATAAAATTTTCAAACCAGCATTTTTAAATAAATGTACAGGAAAGAAAATTCACTCTCCCTTTCTCATTAAAATTTATTTTTCGCTTTTCGGAAAATAACTTGAAAAGTAAATAAAATTATCTGGTATTGAGACAGGCATTTTTACAAATATGTTTTTATAGTATTTTTACAAGTCTGAGCCTAATACAAGTAATGCGTCTTACAATCTATAGAAAAAGAAAGTTGTTGCATGTTCTATTCAAAATATTCCAGAACTATTTGAAGCGAGGAACTTATATACAAAAGATCCAACAAACATATCAAAAACTGAAACTAAGAAAATTTACAAACACTGCTTCAATGAAAAAAACTTTTACTTCTTTTCAATCAAAATTGCTGATACGGACATACAAAAGGAAAACGAGCGTTTTCTGAAAGTTAGAGCTGTGATCTTGGTTTCCATGGCGACAACTCGATATCGGCGCTGCTGTGGCATATCCCAGAGCAAGCATGAGGTTGAATATTCTCTAGACGTCAGAGAGGGTTTTAACGTTGAGGTCGGATGACGGTGTTCCACTCTCTGTTTCTGATGGACTTTCTGGGAGAATAAAGTTTCTTCAACTATCTCGAACTCTGGATCAAACAGGCGCGATGGTGTAGAACTTTATCGAAAGCTTCTAAGGAAAGGAAAACATTTTTAGGACATTATTTTATTTGATCATCAACAGGTTGAAACAAACTTTTTTCATGATTTAATGATTTATAATTTTTTAAATGTTAATTTTTGAATTTAATTTTTCAAAACTGTCAAAAGTAAAAATATTATTTATTCAAAATATAATTTTTTAGTTTGATATTGAATCTTGGTGAAATTGAAGAAACGACTGTTTTTAGGCAATTTTACTTTTAAGATAAAATTTTGAAATAACTTTTGCGGAACTTTTCTTTTGCTCCAACATTATTCTACAGCTATACCTGGTTAGACTGCTTCAAACAAAGTTCATGAAATTTGAGAGAACATTGACTGCTATAGTTTATATCATAGACTTATCCTGTTTATAATATTTCAATAACAGAAATATTAGTATCAATTTTATGTTTTCATCTCTAAGTTAGCAATATTTTAATATGATCCCAACTGAAAATTAAGGAACAGAGTTTTAACTTTTATAAGCCGGCTGAAATAATATTATTCTTTCGAAAATATTTTTTGAAAAATTCAAACTTTATATATGCGTTTACTTGATTTTCGAAGCAAAAACTTATTACATTAACTTTATTCTAACAAAGTACATAACATTACCAAAGGCCTTTAATAATATACTTCAACTGAAAAGGTACTGATCTGAAAGTAATTTTAGTTCTTTTTTTTTTTGTTTAGTCGGATAAGACTTACGTTAAATCATGGTTGATTGTGAAGGCAACGGTTTTGGTAACAGTACATTTTTTGGTAATGATTGTAATTCGACATTTTTATATGCTGGTCTGGGCAATTCAACCTATAATGAAACTGCAATTGATAAAGGGCCTGATTATCTCGATCCATCTTACTATTCAATCAACTATCGAATAGTTGGAACTGTTTTCCAAGGAATTGTCTTCATTGTTGGAGTCCTCGGTAATATAATGGTGGTGATCGTCGTTTGGCAAACCAGAAGCATGCACACACCAACCAATTGCTATCTTGTTAGCTTGTCCATCGCTGATTTTATGGTTCTTATAGCATCTGTTCCAAACGAGATTTTGGCCTACTACTTATTGGGTAAGTATTCCTTTTTATCTCTGTATGCTTATGCATGATATCTAAGCTCTACAAACGTTGTATTTTTTCAAAATATTTTCTTCAAGATATCAAAGTGAAAACAAAAATACGTCGTCTATCAGTTTAAGAATAAGAAAACTTAGCACAGAACCAAAAATTTAATGCATCATTCTCATGATATTATTATTCCTATGTAGAATTGTGTGATTTAACAGGTCATTGCTAAGCCTATGAAAACTTTAACTGTATGAAAAGCCGTGATTCATATTATTTCACCTATGTTTTAATGCAAAATATATTAGCAATACGTAACTGAACGAAGCATACCAG